>NC_069467.1:27973384-27983384 GCF_026875155.1 Cherax quadricarinatus
TCTAGGTTAAAGGTACTGAAAACCATTCATTTTTAGGTAAAGATACTGAACCCAGGTCTCTAGGATAAGATACTGAACCCAGGTTTCTAGGTTAAGATACTAAAAATAGGTTTCAAGGTTAAGATACTGAACCCAGGTTTCTAGGTAAAGATACTGAACCCAGGTTTCTAGGTTAAGATAGTGAACCCAGCATTCTAGGTTAAGTTACTAAACCCAGGTTTCTAGGTAAAGATACTGAAAATAGGTTTGTAGGTTCAGATACTGAACCCAGGTTTCTAGGTTAAGATACTGAACCCAGGTTTCTAGGATAAGACACTGAACCCAGGTTTCTAGGTAAACATACTGAAAATAGGTTTCTAGGTCAAGATACTGAACCCAGGTTTCTATGTTAAGATACTGAACCAAGTTTTCTAGATTAAGATACTGAACCCAGGTTTCTAGGTTAAGATACTGAACCCAGGTTTCTGGATTAAGATACTGAACCCAGGCATCTAGGTTAAGATAATGAACCAAAGTTTCTAGGTTAAGATACTGAACCAAGGTTTCTAGGTTAAGATACAGAACCCAGGTTTCTAGGTTAAGATACTGAACCCAGGTCTCAAGATTAAGATACTGAACCCAGGTTTCTAGGTTAAGATACTGAACCCAGGTTTCTAAATTAAGATACTGAACCAAGGTTTCTAGGTTAACATACTGAACCCAGGTTTCTAGGATTAAATACTGAACCCAGGATTCTAGGTTAAGATACTGAACCCAGGTTTCTAGGTTAAGATACTGAACCCAGGTTTCTAGGTAAGATACTGAACCCAGGTTTCTAGGTTAAGATACTGAACCCAAGTTTCTAGGTTAAGATACTGAACCAAGATTTCTAGATTAAGATACTTAACCCAGGTTTCTAAGTTAAGATACTGAACCCAAGTTTCTAGGTTAAGATACTGAACCCAGGTTTCTAGGTTAAGATACTGAACCCATGTTTCTACGTTAGATACTGAACGAAGGTTTCCAGGTTAAGATACTGAACCCAGGTTTCTAGGTAAAGATACTGAACCCAGGTTTCTACGTTAAGATACTGAACCCAGGTTTCTAGGCAAAGATACTGAACCCAGGTTTCTAGGTTAAGATACTGAACCCAGGCTTCTATAGTTAAGATACTGAACCCAGGTTTCTAGGCAAAGATACTGAACCCAGGTTTCTAGGTTAAGATACTGAACCCAGGCTTCTATAGTTAAGATACTGAACCCAGGTCTCTAGGTGAAGATACTGAACCCAGGTTTCTAAGTAAATATAATGAACCTAGGTTTCTAGGTTAAGATACTGAACACAGGTTTCTAGGTAAAGATACTGACCCCCGGTTTCTAGGTTAACATGCTGAACCAAGTTTCTAGGTTAAGATACTGAACCCAGGTTTCTAGATTAAGATATTGAAATCAGGTTTCTAGGTTAAGATACTGAACCCAGGTTTCTAGGTTAAGATACTGAACCTAGGTTTCTAGGTTAAGATACTGAACCCAGGTTTCTAGGTTAAGATACTGAACCAAGTTTTCAGGTTAAGATACTACTCCCAGGTTTCTAGATTAAGATATTGAACCCAGGTTTATAGGTTAAGATACTGAACCTAGGTTTCTAGATTAAGATACTGAACCATGGTTTCTAGGTTAAGATACTGAACCGAGGTTTCTAGGTTAAGATACTGAACCCAGGTTTCTAGGTTAGGATACTTAACCCAGGTTTCTAGGTTAAGATACTGATCCCAGGTTTCTAGGTTAAGTTACTGTACTCAGGTTTCTAGGTTAAGATACTGAACCCAGGTTTCTAGGTTAAGATTCTGAACCCAGGTTTCTAGTTTAAGATACTGAACCCAGGTTTCTAGGTTAGGATACTGAACCCATGTTTCTAGGTTAAGATACTGAACCAAGGTTTCTAGGTTAAGATACTGATCCCAGGTTTCTAGGTTAAGATACTGAACCCAGGTTTCTAGGTTAAGATACTGAACCCAGGTTTCTAGGTAAATATACTGAACCCAATCTTCTAGCTTCAGATACTGAACCCAGGTTTTTAGGTTAAGATACTAAACCAAGGATTCTAGATTAAGATTCTGAACACAGGTTTCTAGATTATGATACTGAACCCAGGTTTCTAGGTTAAGATACTGAACCCAAGTTTCTAGGTTAAGATACTGTACCCAGGTTTCTAGGTTAAGATACTGATCCCAGGTTTCTAGGTTAGAATACTTAATCCAGGTTTCTAGGTTAAGATACTGAACCCAGGTTTCTAGTTTAAGATACTGTACCCAGGTTTCTAGATTAAGATACTGAACCGAGGGTTCCAGGTTAAGATACTGAACCCAGGTTTCTACGTTAGGATACCGAACCCAGATTTCTAGTTTAAGATACTGAAAACAGGTTTCTAGGTTAAGATACTGAACCGAGGTTTCTAGGTTAAGATACTGAACCTAGGTTTCTAGGTTAGGATACTTAACCCAGGTTTCTAGGTTAGATACTGAACCAGGTTTCTAGGTAAGGATAATGAACCCAGGTTTCTAGGTTAAGATACTGAACCCAGGTTTCCAGGTTAAGATACTCTACCCAGGTTTCTTCATAAAGATACTGAACCGAGGTTTCTAGGTTAAGATACTGAACCCAGGTTTCTAGTTTAAGATACTGAACCCAGGTTTCTAGGTTAGGATACTGAACCCATGTTTCTAGGTTAAGATACTGAACCAAGGTTTCTAGGTTAAGATACTGATCCCAGGTTTCTAGGTAAAGATACTGAACCCAGGTTTTTAGGTTAAGATACTAAACCAAGGATTCTAGATTAAGATTCTGGACACAGGTTTCTAGATTAAGATACTGAACCCAGGTTTCTAGGTTAAGATACTGAACCCAAGTTTCTAGGTTAAGATCCTGTACCCAGGTTTCTAGGTTAAGATACTGATCCCAGGTTTCTAGGTTAGGATACTTAATCCAGGTTTCTAGGTTAAGATACTGAACCCAGGTTTCTAGTTTAAGATACTGTACCCAGGTTTCTAGATTAAGATACTGAACCGAGGGTTCCAGCTTTAAGTACATGAACCCCCAGGTTTCCTCCCGTTAGGATACGACCAGATTTCTAGTTTAAGATACTGAAAACAGGTTTCTAGGTTAAGATACTGAACCGAGGTTTCTAGGTTAAGATACTGAAACTAGGTTTCTAGGTTAGGATACTTAACCCAGGTTTCTAGGTTAGATACTGAACCAGGTTTCTAGGTAAGGATAATGAACCCAGGTTTCTAGGTTAAGATACTGAACCCAGGTTTCCAGGTTAAGATACTCTACCCAGGTTTCTTCATAAAGATACTGAACCGAGGTTTCTAGGTTAAGATACTGAACCCAGGTTTCTAGGTTAGGATACTTAACCCAGGTTTCTAGGTTAAGATACTGAACCCAGGTTTCTAGGTTAAGATACTGAACCCACGTTTCTAGGTTAGGATACTTAACCCAGGTTTCTACATTAAGATACTGATCCCAGGTTTCTAGGTTAAGATACTGATCCTAGGTTTCTAGGTTAAGATACTGAAATCAGGTTTCTATGTTAAGATACTGAACCCAGGTTTCTAGGTAAGATACTGAACGCAGGTATCTAGGTTAAGATACTGAACCCAAGTTTCCAGGTTAAGATACTGAACCAAGGTTTCTAGGTTAAGATACTGAACACAGGTTTCTAGGTTAAGGTACGTAACGCAGGTTTCTAGGTTAAGATACTGAACCGATGTTGCTATGGAAGGTACTGAACCCAGGTTTCTAGGTTAAGATACTGAACCCAGGTTTCTAGGCAAAGATACTGAACCCAGGTTTCTAAGATAAGACACTGAACCCAGGTTTCTATAGTTAAGATACTGATCCCACGCTTCTAGGTTAAGATACTGAACCCAGGTTTCTAGGTAAATATACTGATCCCAGGTTTCTAGGTTAAGATACTGAACCCAAGTTTCTAGGTAAATATACTGAACCCAGGTTTCTAGGTTAAGATGCTAAACCCAGATTTCTTGGGTAAGATACTGAACCCAGGTTTCTAGATTAAGATACTGAACGCAGGTTTCTAGGTTAAGATACTGAACCTAGGTTTCTAGTTTAAGATACTGAACCCAGGTTTCTAGGTTAAGATACTGAACCTAGGTTTCAAGGTTAAGAACTGAACCCAGGGTTTTTTGGTTAAGATACTGAACCAAGGTTTCTAGTTAGTATGAACCAAAAGGGTTTTTTTGGTTAAAATATGAACCCAGATTTCTAGGTTAAGATGCTGAACCCAGGTTTTTTGGTTTAAATTACTGAACCCCGGTTTCTGGTTAAAATACTGAACTAGGTTTCTAGATTAAGTACGAACCCAGGTTTTATTTTAAAATACTGAACCCAGGCTTTGTTTTAAAGGGATGAACTCAAGTTTCTAGGTTTAAAATACTGAACCAAGGTTTCTAGGTTAGAAATGAACGAGGTTTTATGTTTAGTATTGAACCATGTTTCTGGTTTAAATACTGAACCCAGGTTTTTAGGTTAAATGTGAACCCATGTTTTTTAGGGAAATATATGAACCAGGTTTCTAAGTTAAGATACTGAGCCCAGGTTTTAGGGGTTGATCTGAAACCCCGGTTTCTTTAACATACTGAGCCCAGGTTTCTAGGTTTAAAATTTCTTACCCGGTTTCAAGGTTAAGATATGAACCGGGTTTTTAGATTAGATACCGAATCCTGTTTTAGGTTTAAGAACTGAACCCCCATTTTAGGTTAAGACACGGAAAACCCCGGTTTCAGGAAGATACTGAACGCGGTTTCTAGGTTAAGATACTGAACCCCCAATTTTTTAGGTTAAGATACGAACCAAGGGTTTTTAAGTTTTAAAATCTGAACACAGGTTTAGTTTTAATACACAACCAGGTTTTTTAGGGAAAAAACTGAAACCTGTTTCTATGGAAGGAACTGAACCCAGGTTTCTAGGCAAAGATACTGAACCGAGGTTTCTAAGTTAAGATACTGAACTCAGGTTTCTATAGTTATGATACTGAACTAGGCTTCTAGTTTAAGATACTGAAAAACCCGATTTCTAGTTAAGATGGAAAACCCGGTTTCTTGTTTAAGATACTGAACCCAGGTTTTTTGATAAAGATACTGAACGCAGGTTTCTAGGTTAAGATACTGAACCCAGGTTTCTAGTTTAAGATACTGAACCCAGGTTTCTAGGTTAAGATACTGAACCTTGGTTTATAGGTTAAGATACTGAACCCAGGTTTTTTTGGATAAGATCTAAATAAGGTTACTAGGGTTTAAAAACGATCCCAGGTTTTTAATTAAAATATTGAACCCAGGTTTTTAGGTTAAGATACTGAACCCCCGGTTTCTAGATTAAGATAATGAAAACCCGGTTTTAGGTTAAAAATAGGCCCCCGGGTTTTTTGGTTAAAAAACTGAACAAGGTTTTTTTTGTTTAAAATACGAACCCAGGTTTCTAGGTTAAGTAAAAAACCAGGGTTCTAGGTTTAGAACTTAACCCGGGTTTTTGGTTAAAATACGAACCCAGGTTTCTAGGTTAAGATATTTTAACCCCGTTTTCTTGTTAAAATTCTAACCCAGGTTTCTAGTTTAAGGTCTGAACCCAGGTTTCTTGGTTAAAAAAACTGAAACGGTTTTCGGTTAAGATACTGAACCCGGTTTCTAGATTTAAATATTGAAACCAGTTTTCTAGGTTAAGATAAAGAACAAAGGTTTCTAGGTTAAAATACTGAACCCCGGGTTTTTTCGTTAAGAATGAACCCCGGGTTTTAGGGTTTAAAATACGAACCCCGGCTTCTGTTTAAAATAATGAACCATGGTTTTTAAGATTAACATACTGACCCCGGTTTCTGGGTTTAAAACTTGAACCCAAATTTCTGGTTAAATAAAAGAACCCGGGTTTAGGTTAAGAACTGACCCAGATTTTAGGTTAAGTACTGAACTCAGGTTTTTTGATTTAAAATATGAAACCCCCTCTTTTTTGATTAAATACTGAACCGGTTTTTAGGTTAAGTATAACCCAGGGTTTCTAGGTTAAAATACTGAACCAAGGTTTCTAGGTTTAAAATACTGAAAACCCCGGTTTTGGAAAGATACTGAACCCCGGGTTTTAGGTTAAGATACTGAACCAAGGTTTTTTAGGTTTGATTGAACCCAGGTTTTAGGGAAAGTACTTTTCCAAGGTTTCTAGGGTTTAAAATACTGAACCCCGGTTTCTAGGTTAAGATACTGAAAACAGGTTTTCGGTTAAAAATTTCGAACCGGTTTCTAGATTAAGAATTGAACCAATTTTCTAGGGTTTGATAATGAACCAAAGGGTTTCTAGGTTAGATACTGAAACCCCGGTTTCTTCGTTAAGTATGAACCCCGGTTTCAAGGGTTTGATACTGAAACCCCGGCTTTTTGTTTAAAATAAGAACCATGGTTTTTAAGATTAACAACTGAAACCCCGGTTTCTAGGTTAAGACATTGAACCCCAAAATTTTTAGGTTAAAAAATAGCCCAGGGTTCTGGTTAAGATATAGCCCCGATTTCAGGTTAAGATACTGAACTCAGGTTTTAGATTTAAATACGAACCCTGTTTCTTTTTAAGATACTGAAACCCAGGTTTCTAGGTAAAAATACTGAACTCAGGTTTCTAGATTAAGAACGAACCCATGTTTCTTTTAAAGATACTGAACCCAGGTTTTTAGGTTTAAAATACTGAAATCGGTTTTTAGGGTTTAAAATATGAACCAAGGTTTCAGGTTAAGATACTGAACCCCGGGTTTTAGGGAAAGTATTTATCCAAAATTTCTAGGTTAAGATATGAACCCAGGTTTTAGGTTAAGATACTGAAAACCCCAGGTTTCTAGGGTTTAAGATACTGAGCCCAGGTTTTTTGGGGGGGTTTAAAATATGAAACCCGGTTTTAGGTTGACATACTGACCAGGGTTTCAAGGTTAAATCTGAACCAGGTACTAGGTTAGATACTGAACCAAGGTTTCTAGTTAAGGGTATGAACTCAGGTTCCTAGGGGTTAAGATACTGAACCCCCCTTTCTAGGTTAAGATACTGAACCAAGGTTTCTAGATTAAGATACTGAACTCAGGTTTCAGGTTAAGATAAGAACCCAGATTTCTGGGTTTAAAATGCTAAACCCCGGTTTTGGTTAAGTTTCTGAACCCAGGTTTCTAGGTTTAAAATAAAACTAGGTTTTAGATTAAGTACTGAAACCAAGTTTTATTTTAAGTACTGAACCCAGGCTTCTAGTTTAAGGTATGAAAACAGGTTCCTGGTTAAATAGAACCAAGGTTTCTACGTTTAAAATACTGAAGCGGTTTCTATGTTTAGTACTGAACCCCTGTTTCTAGGGTTTAAGATACTGAACCCAGGTTTCAGTTAAAATACTGAACGCAGGTTTCAATTGTGTACTAACCCCTTTTCTAGGTTAAGAATGAACCAGGGTTTTTAGGTTAAAATATGAACCATGTTTCTGGTTAAGATACTGAACCCATTTTTTAGGTTAAGATACTGAACAAAGGTTTTTAGGTTAAGAACGAACCCCGGGTTTTTAGGGTTAAAATACTGAACCCCGGTTTCTAGGTTTAAAATATGATCCCAGGGGTTTTTAGGTTAAGATAGATCCCAGGTTTCGGTTAAAAAACTGAACCAGGGTTTTTAGGTTAAGATACTGAACCCTTTTCTAGTTAAGTACTGAACCCATGTTTCTACGTTAAGATATGTCCCAGGGTTTTTAGGTTTAAATACTGAACCCCGGTTTCTAGGTTAAAATACTGAACCCGATTTCTAGGGTTTAAAACACTGACCCAGGTTTCTAATTAAGAACTGATCCCAGGTTTTTAGGTTAAGATATGATCCCAGGTTTCTGGTAAGATATGATCCCCTTTCAGGTTTAAAATACTGAACCCCCGGTTTCTAGGTTTAAAAACTGAACCCAGGTTTCTAGGTTTAAAATACTGAACCAGGTTTCAGGTTAAGATACTGATCCCAGGTTTTAGGTTAAATACGACCCCGGTTTCTAGGTTAAGTTTTCTGACCCAGGTTTTTAGGTTAAGATCTGATCCCGGTTTTGGGTTTAAAAATGAACCCGGTTTTAGGTTTTAAAATACTGAACCCATGTTTCTGGTTAAGATACTGAACCCCTGTTTTTAGGTTAAGATACGAACCCATTTTTTAGGTTTTAAAATACTGATCCCCGGTTTCTAGGTTTTTTATACTGAACCCCGGTTTTTAGGTTAAGATACTGATCCCCGGTTTCTAGGTTTTTGAAGATCCCAGGTTTTTAGGTTAAGATATGATCCAGGTTTCTGGTTTGATCTGATCCAGGTTTCTAGGTTAAAATACTGAACCCAGGTTTCTAGGTTAAAATACTGAAACCAGGTTCTAGGTTAAGATACGAACCCGGTTTCTAGGTTAAGTACTGATCCCGGTTTCTAGGGTTTGATACTGATCCAGGTTTCTAGGTTAAAATACTGATCCCCGGTTTCTAGTTTAAGATACTTTCCCAGGTTTCTAGGTTAAATACTTTTCCCTTTTTTTAGGTTAAAGATACTGACCCAGGGTTTTGGTTTAAGATACTGAAGGTTTTAGGGTTTAAGATACTGATCCCCGGGTTTTTGGTTAAGTACTGATCCCAGGTTTTAGGGTTTAAAACGATCCCCGGTTTTTGGGTTTAAAAACCCGACCCAGGTTTTTAGGTTTAAAATACTGATCCAGGTTTCAGGGTTTAAAATACTGATCCCGGTTTCTTGGGTTAAAATATGATCCCAGGTTTCTAGGTTTTAAAATATGATCCCAGGTTTCTAGGTTTAAAAACTGAACCCCGGTTTCTAGGGTTAAGATATGAACCCGGTTTCTAGTTAAGATACTGACCCAGGGTTTTTGGTAAAAATATGACCCAGGTTTCAGGGTTTAAAATACTGAACCCGGGTTTTTAGGTTAAAATATGAAAACCCCGGTTTCTATTAAGTACTGAACCCAGGTTTCTAGGGTTTAAGAAACGAACCCCCGGTTTCTAGGTTAAAAATATGAACCCCGGTTTCTAGGTTAGATATGCCCCGGTTTCAGGTTAAGTTTCGAACCCCGGTTTTTTAGGTTAAGATACTGAACCCCCGGTTTCTAGGTTAAAAATACTGAAACCCCCGGTTTCTAGGGTTTAAGAAAAGACCCCCGGTTTTTAGGGTTTAAAATCTGACCCGGTTTCTAGGTTTAAATACGACCCAGGTTTCTAGGTTAAGATACTGACCCCGGTTTTAGGGTTTAAAATACTGACCCGGTTTTTAGGTTAAGATACTGTCCCGGTTTCTAGGTTAAAATACTGACCAGGTTTCAGGTTAAGATACGATCCAGGTTTCTAGGTTAAGAACATCCCCGGGTTTCTGGTTAAATATGATTTTCCCGGTTTTAGGGTTTAAAATGACCCAGGTTTCTAGGTTAAGATACTGATCCCCGGTTTTTAGGTTAAATATGATCCCCGGTTTCTAGGTTAAAAAACTAAAACCCCGGTTTCTAGGTTAGATATGTCCGGTTTTTAGGTTAGATACTGAACCCCGGTTTTTAGGTTAAAATATGAACCCGGGTTTTAGGTTTGAACTAAACCCCGGTTTTCTAAAGGTTAAAATATGAACCAGGTTTTTTGGTTAAGATACTGATCCCAGGTTTCTGGTTAAGATACGAACCCCGGTTTTAGGTTAAGATTGACCCAAGGTTTCTAGGGTTTAAAATACGACCAGGTTTCAGAAAAAACCGAAAAACCATTTTGTAAGTCTTCCCAGTTTCATTTACTTTTTCATTTTTTTTAAAGGTTAAGATACTATCCAGTTTCTAGTTAATTCTACAGCTTCAGAAAAAACCGAAAACCCTTTCTTTTTGTAAAATTTTTTTTCCTGTTAATTTTATTTTCTTTTTTAATTTTTGTTTTTTTAAAACAAAGAAAGATTATTTACATTGTCTTTTTATGTATAATTTTCCTTTTTC
>NC_069467.1:27988384-28037114 GCF_026875155.1 Cherax quadricarinatus
AGGAATAACATCATATAGGAGTGACGAAGAGCCAGTTGTGAGTGTTTGCTTAGTATGTGTGCCAGTGAGTAGAATGAAAGGGGGTAAGTCAGCTGGGATTGATGGGATAAAGATAGAAATGTTAAAAGCAGGTGGGGATATAGTTTTGGAGTGGTTAGTGCTTTTTCTTAAAAAATGTATGAAAGAGGGTAAGGTACCTTGGGATTGGCAGAGAGCATGCATAGTTCCTTTGTATAAAGGCAAAGAGGACAAAAGTGAGTAAAAAATAGGGGAATAAGTCTGTTAATGGTATGGTTCAGTTAATATTGAAAAAAATTAAGAGTAAGATGGAGAGCAGGATACCACATGAACAAGGAGGCTTTAGGAAGGGTAGACGGTGTGTAGACAAATTGTTTGCAGTGAAACATATTGGTGAACAGTATTTAGATAAGGGTAAAGAGGTTTTTGTGGCATTTATAGATTTGGAAAAGGCTTACGATAGAGTAGATAGGAGAGCAATGTGGCAGATGTTGCAAATGATTGGAATAGGAGGTATGTTACTGAAAGCATTGAAGAGTCTTTACGAGGATAGTGAGGCTTAGGTTAGCGTATGTAGACGAGAGGGGAGGTAATTTCCCAGTAAAAGTAGACATTAGACGGGTATGTGTCTTTTCACTATGGTTGTTCAATATATTTATAGATGAGGTTGTAAGTGAAGTGAATGCGAGGGTGTTGGCAAGAGGTGTGGAGTTGAAAGATAAAAAAATATAACACAAAGTGGGAGTTGTCACAGTTGTTCTTTGCTGGTGACACTGTGCTTTTGGAAGATTCTGAAGAGAAGTTGCAGAGGCTGGTGGATGAGATTGGTAGAGTATGTAAAATAAGGAAAATAAAAGGGAATATAGGAAAGAGTGAAGTGGTGAAAATAACAAATAAGTTAGGTAATAGAAGACTGAATATCAGATTGGAGAGAGAGAGAGTATGGAGGAAGTGAATGTGCTCAGATATTTGGGAGTGGAAGTGTCAGCAGATGGGTCTATGAAAAATGAGGCGAATCATAGAATTGTCGAGGGTAAAAAGGTGAGTGGTGCACTGACAAGTCTGAGGAGACAAAGAACTTTATCAATGAATGCAAAGAGGGGAAAGTATGAGAGTTTAGCTATACCAATGCTCTTGCATGGTTCTGAATGTTGCAACAAGGAGAAGGCTGGAGGCAATGGAGATGTCATATATGAGGGCAATGTGTGATGTAAATATAATGCATAGAATCCATAGTTTGGTGATTAGGATGAGGTGTGGGATTACCAAAACTATTATCCAGAGGGTTGAGGAGGCATTATTCATATGGTTTGGGCATGTAGAGAAACTGGAAAGAAATGGAGTGACATCAAGAGTGTATAAATCTGTAGTGGAGAGAAGGTGGGGTAGGGGTTGACCTGGGAAATGTTGGAGAGAGGGGGGTAAAGAAGGTTTTGTGTGTGAATGGCTTGGACTTCAAGCAAGCATGTGTGAGCATGTTAGTTAGGAGCAATTGGAGACAAATGGTTTTTAGGACTTGACGTGCTGTTGGAGTGTGAACAAGGTAACATTTATGAAGGAATTCAGGGAAACCGGAAGGCCGGACTTGAGTCCTGGATGGGAAGTACAGTGCCTGCACTGTGAAGGAGGGGTGTTAATGTTGCGGCTCCGGAAAGACAGTGATGGATTGAGTAATGATGAAAGTTTTTCTTCTTCGGGCAACCCTGCCTTGGTGGGAAATGGGCGACGTGTTAACAATATATATATATATATATATATATATATATATATATATATATATATATATATATATATATATATATATATATATATATATATATATATATATATATATATATATATATATATATATATACAAGGAATTCGCAACAGCAGGCGAAATATACACAAACACTGATCTCTGGCTGAAGGAGACTCGAACCTACGAACCTTGGAACAAGGTACGCAGTGCTTTACCAATCTACCCACACTGGACCAATACCTTGTAGTAGATTGGTAAAGCACTGCGTACCTTGTTCCAAGGTTCGTAGGTTCGAGTCTCCTTCAGCCAGAGATCAGTGTTTGTGTATATTTCGCATTTCGCCTGCTCTTGCGAATTCCTTGCATTGTTAATATCTCTAGTAAGGCTGATGCATGCAGGAGATGAGATGAAAAGCTGTAAGCCTTCTCTTTGAAAGCTGGCTGCCTTGGATCAAAGTCTAGCGCAAGCTGGACTCCAAGGTATTGGTCCAGTTTGGGTAGATTGGTAAAGCACTGCGTACCTTGTTCCATGGTTCATAGGTTCGAGTCTCCTTCAGCCAGAGATCAGTGTTTATTTACACACACACACACACAATATATATATATATATATATATATATATATATATATATATATATTATATATATATATATATATATATAATATATGCAAGGAATTCACGAGAGCATGCGAAATATACACAAACACTGATCTCTGGCTGAAGGAGACTCGAGCCTACGAACCTTAGGACAAGGTACGCAGTGCTTTACCAATCTACCCACACTGGACCAATACCTTGGAGTCCAGCTTGCGCTAGACTTTGATCCAAGGCAGCCAGCTTTCAAAGAGAAGGCTTACAGCTTTTCATCTCATCTCCTGCATGCATCAGCCTTACTAGAGATATTAACAATGCAAGGAATTCGCAAGAGCAGGCGAAATATACACAAACACTGATCTCTTGCTGAAGGAGACTCGAACCTACGAACCTTGGAACAAGGTACGCAGTGCTTTACCAATCTACTACAAGGTATTGGTCCAGTGTGGGTAGATTGGTAAAGCACTGCGTACCTTGTTCCAAGGTTCGTAGGTTCGAGTCTCCTTCAGCCAGACATCAGTGTTTGTGTATATTTCGCCTGCTCTTGCGAATTCCTTGCATTGTTAATATCTCTAGTAAGGCTGATGCATGCAGGAGATGAGATGAAAAGCTGTAAGCCTTCTCTTTGAAAGCTGGCTGCCTTGGATCAAAGTCTAGCGCAAGCTGGACTCCAAGGTATTGGTCCAGTTTGGGTAGATTGGTAAAGCACTGCGTACCTTGTTCCATGGTTCATAGGTTCGAGTCTCCTTCAGCCAGAGATCAGTGTTTATTTACACACACACACACACACACACACATTTTATATATATATATATATATATATATATATTATATATATATATATATATATATATATATATGCAAGGAATTCACGAGAGCATGCGAAATATACACAAACACTGATCTCTGGCTGAAGGAGACTAGAGCCTACGAACCTTAGGACAAGGTACGCAGTGCTTTACCAATCTACCCACACTGGACCAATACCTTGGCGTGTAGCATGAGCTACACGTTTGATATATATATATATATATATATATATATATATATTATATATATATATATATATATATATATATATATATATAAATGACCTGATGAGAATGGAGGAGAGAATAAGCAATCTTGATGCCCATGATGCTCTGTATCTCCTCACAAGGTGTCTTACTATGTCAAGACTCACTTACTTCTTGAGGTGTGCACCCTCTTTTGACAACTCAACACTCGATGAATATGATGCACACCTGAGATCAACTTTTAAGAAGGCACTAAACCTGTCACTAGAGGATCAGCAATGGGATCAGGCAACCCTCCCAGTGCGACTGGGAGGTACAAGGGTGCGTAAAGCAACGCATGTTGCTTTTCCCGCTTTTCTGTCTTCGTGTTTGGCTTCCAGTGCATTAGTCAAGAAGATAGTGCCCGAACGTTTGAGAGACTTGGTAGGAGCTCAAGACCCCAGGTTTACTGAAGCAGCGATTCGGTGGGACACACTTACAGACTCCTCCAGTAGACCAGCTCCTCCCAAACAGCACAAAGAGTCCCACTGGGACAAACCGATCATGGAAAAAATAGCCAACACAATGCTCTCCAATGCTTCAGGAAAGAGTAAGCTCGTCTCCTGGCAGTGAAGGCACCACACTCAGGAGATTTCCTGTTAGCTGTTCCCAATTCCTCCCTGGGCACCCGTCTCGACCCAGTGGCCATTCGGATTGGTGTTGCTCTTCGCCTAGCCGCCCCCATCCTCACCGAACATAGGTGTATTTGCGGCAGGGCGACAGCTGATCAATTCGGACTGCATGGTCTCGTGTGTCACACAGCAGAAGGGAAGTATGCCAGACATGAGAAGGTCAATGACATAATAAAGAGAAGCCTCACCACAGCCCGTTGCCCAGCTCAACGGAAACCCCAAGTACAGAGGTCTGATGGAAGTCAAAAGCGTCCTGATGGAGCCATTATGCTACCCTTGAAGGATGGAAAGCAGATTGCCTAGGACTACACCTGTGCTGCTACATTGGCAGACAGCTACTTGCCATACTCCGTAGTGGAAGGGGGTGGAGCTGCCAGCCACAGGGAGACCCAGAAGATCCGAAAATATGAAGACCTTCCCCCTTGCTATAGTTTCATTCCTATAGGGTCGGAGACCCTTGGAGCATGGGGCAAGTGTGCTCTAAAGTTCCTCAAAGAGCTAGGTGAAAAGCTCATCATAGAAACCAAGGACCACAGGGCGACCAGCTTCCTCTTTCAGAGACTCAGTGTTGCGATCCAGAGAGAAAATTCCTGCAGCATTCTGGGCACGCGGCCCACCGCAGGGGAGCTGGACGAAGTATTCGAGATGTAGCTCTGAGCTACCTATGTTGTTTTACTTTCTGTTGTATTTTTGTATTTCAATGTATTTTGTCTTTAAATAAAACATACTTGAAATATATGGGGTGGTAGGAGAAAATTATCAAACAGCTTCAGGGAAAACCTTGAGTTTTCCCTGAAGCAAGTTTATTCTTTTCTCTGAGGATGAGGGTCCCTAGGACAGTTCTAGAGGTGGTACCACCCTGAAGGAGGGGTGTTAATGTTGCAGTTTAAAAACTGTAGTGTAAAGCACCCTTCTGGCAAGACAGTGATGGAGTGAATGATGGTGAAAGTTTTTCTTTTTCGGGCCACCCTGCCTTGGTGAGAATCGGCCAGTGTGAATATTATATATATATATATAATATATAAAATATATATATATATATATATTTTATATATATATATATATATATATATATATATATATGCAAAACAACCACTCTGAAAGAATAGAGAAATTCCAAGTGCATTCGTTTACTACTCACATTATCAAGGAACCATGAAAGTAAAGCATCCAAGGTAGCTATATAAGGGGTCCGGCTAGCACCTCACTATCAGATCCCACAACGGTTAAACACCTGACACATGCCGACGCAACTTGGATAGGTCCTTTGCACAACTCACCCCACAAACTATTCTATCCAAGAAAATTTAAAAATTATTTGTCCAGTGTATTATTAAATTCTTCCCAAATTCTATTAATTATAAATGGATCTAATTTATATAAACCAAAGGAAATATTCATATTATTGTCAAAACTGCTTTTTATGAAACAAGATTCAATTATATTCCTGTCGACCATGGACTTGCTTAATACTAATTTCTCAACTTTTTGAAAATCAATTGGATGGTTAAAATCTCTTACATGAATAAATGGAGCATTGGAATCTTGTCCAGTTCTAATGCTATATTTATGTTGTTTTAATCTTAGTTCGAGATTTTTACCAGTTTGACCGTAATAAACTTTATCACAAATTTTACAAGGAATCTTATAGACACATCCATCAGCATTTTGAGGGGAATTCTTTATCAAAAGTTTTTTACTGTATCAAGATTTTTTAATACAACTTTAATATTAAAAGTCTTAAGAAGAGAAGGCATATCAACCAAGTTTTCATGGTTAGGGAGAACCAACATATTTTTAGTTGAATAAGGCTGGTTGTCCCTTTTTGGATTGTAAAAAGTATTTCTAGCAACTTTAAAAGATTTATCAATTACATTTCTTGGGTATTTTAAATCATTACCTATTTCAAAAATTTTTGGGGATATTTCCTCATCTTTGAACTCAGGACTACAAATTCGTAGAGCTCTAAAAAAACATTGATGAGAAAACAGACAGTTTGACTCTATCTTGATGCGAGGAATAAAATTGGCATAGGAAAGTTATTTGTAGGTTTTTCTGTAAATTTTAAATTTGAATTCATTATTACATTTAATAATTAAAACATCTAGAAAAGGCAATGAGTTATTTTCTTCAAACTCAACAGTAAAGTTTATAGAATGGCTAAGCTATTTATTTCCTAGGAAATGGTGTATATCTACTTTTTTTGGGGCATAAGACAAAAAAATATCATCAACAAATCTGAACCATTTAGCTCTATTAGGGAGGATTGTGTTAAGTAACCTTGTTTCAAAAAATTCCATGTATAGGTTACTAAGAACAGGTAAAAGAGGATTTCCATTGCCATACCAAACTTCTGAGTGTTAAAACTTATCAATAAATAAAAATTTTTGCATCAACAATGCAAAGTTTAATAAGTTTAATGATATTTAGGAACTGACAAAGGTAAATCAAAAGTTAACGAGTTCTTCAGATAAAGAAACTTAATAAATCATCAACAGGAACTTTCGTAAAAAAGGCAGTAACATCAAAACTAACCATGTTAAAATCATTTAAGTCAGTCAAAGGAGCTTAATTTATCAACCAAGTTCTATGTTGTTTTTAACATTAAAGTTAGAAATTTTCCCAACAATAGGGATAAAAATTATCAACAGGCCATTTGGATAATTTATATGAAATGACCCTATGGAGCTAAAAATTTTGGTCTGACTGGATTCCCTGGTTTGTGTGTTTTTATTAGTCCATACATGTAAGGCAAAGATGGATTAGTGGAAGTAAATTGTTTGACTAATTCATCTTTGCCTTTCAGTAGAAGTTTTATTGTTTTATTGAAATTGCTGTTAATCGTTTCTAGGGGATTTTTCCTAATTTTAGAATAGGTTTCAGTATCATCTAAGAGATTATTCATTTTCTCTTGGTAATCATTTTCTTTCATAATTACTATTGCATTTATTTTGTCTGCTTTAGTAAGGCGCAAATTTTTTTTGTTATTAAGTAGTCACGAAAGCGCTTGGAATTTCTCTATTCTTTCAGAGTGGTTGTTTTGCATATTCTGAAATCACCTGTTTACTGTGATCTTATTGCATTAATGGATACCACACGACTCTTCAGAATGTTCTCGATAAGCTTTCCTAATCATATATCTTTTGTTTCTCAGTTTTCTTCTGCACTGATCAAGTCCCACAAGTTAAAAATTCGACTTAATTTCTTAAAAAAATGTTTAAATGAACAAGTTTTGCCCAAGTCTCTTTTACCCAATAGACTCCTTGACATGAGAGATCGTCCTTTTGGTGATTTTATGAGAATTATTCTTCAGAAACATATTGAAGTAACTAAGATACAGGAGAAGGAACCATTCAAAATATTGAGAAACAAAAAAATACTCTTTTAATCAGGCCATTCCATCAGAATGGAAACACAGTATGTTGGATCATTGCTATAATAAATCAGAAGAATTTGTAATGAACTCAAGAGCAAACTACAAAGAAAATTAGACATTTTTAAATTTAAAATAGTGAATGGACAAAGCACATGCTAATAACAATTTTTAATTAACTTATCAGATGAAAATTTTTGACAAACATACAACTGCCCGCTCTAGGTTTTGGCCTAAGTTTTGCAACTTCAAAAAGCTTATAATGTTGAAATTGCTAAAGCCTTTTGTAACTTTGAAAAATTTTCTGATTTAACCTCTGATGAAATTAATATTAGTAAAGGAATGGTATATAGCTCTATGTTAAAACCAAACATTCCCCCAAATTGCCCTCAAAAATTCTTTAAGTCTTATGATACACTTAATAACAATAAAATTTGCGCCATACTAAAGCAGAGAAAATAAATGCAATAGTAATTATGAAAGAAAATGATTACCAAGAAAAAATGAATAATCTCTTAATATACAAACCCTTTTTAAACTTAGAAAAATCCCCTAGAAAAAGGGTTTAAAAGCAATTCAAAAAAAAAAAAAACTTCTATGAAGGGGAAAGATGAATTATCAAACAATTTACTTTCCCCTAATCCCTTTTCCTTACATGTATGGACTAAAAAAAACACACAAACCAGGGAATCCATCAACCAATTATTAGCTCCCTAGGGCAGTTTTTAAATAAATTATCCAAAAGGCTTTTTGATATTTTTTAGCCCCATTGTTGGGAAAATTTCTAACTTTTTAAATTTAAAAAAAACACAGACTTGGTTTATAAATTTAAACCCCTTACTGACTTAAAGATTTTAACATGGGTTTGTTTTTTATGTTACTTCCTTTTTACGAAGTTCCCGTTGATATTTTTTAATTTCTTTTCTGAAGAACTCGTTTAAAATGAACCAAAACCCCCCCCGGGAAATTTAACCCCGGGCCGGGGGTATGGTTTATTTCAATCGCCCCTTACGATTTCTTGAGTCATGTTTACGCAGTGAAGGACTTGAGCTGAGTTCGTCACGGCCCGCTAGCTGGAGATTCGTCGTAAAAACTTGCATTTGGGTCAAGAGGGGGCCTGTGCTAACTTTCCTTTTTGGGTTAAAAATACCTAGTTGGATGAATCTTATTGTGGCTCGGCTAGGGCTAAAGCGACGGGCTGGAGTTTTTGACTCTATGACCCCGGGGTTTAATCCCGGCAGGGGGTATGGTTTTATTGCAACGTGTCAGTTCCTACTATCATTAAACTTATAAAACTTTTTCATTGTTACGCAAAAAATTTTGTTTAATGATAAGTTTTACACTCAGAAAATTTTTAGGGAATGGGGAAAACCCCCTTTTTCCCCCTTTTTTAGTAACCTATACATGAATTTTTTTGAAACAAGTTACTTAAAAACAATCCTCCCAATAGAGCTAAATGGGCAGATATGTTGATGATATTTTGTGTCTTATGCGAAAAGTAGATATACACCATTTCCTAGAAAATTAAATAGCTTGCCCCTTCTATAAAATTTTCTGTTGAGTTTAAAGAAAAAAACTCTTGCCTTTTTAGATGTTTTAATTATTAAGGGTAATAATGAATTCAAATTTAAAATTTTACAAAACCTACAAAAAAATGTTCCCTTTTCCACTATTATTCCTCGTATCAAGATAGAGTCAAACACCTGTTTTTTCATCATGTTTTTGAGAGCTTTAAATTTGTAGTCCTGATTATAGATGAGGGAAATATCCAAAATTATAAAAGCTAATGATTTAAAAAAACCAAGAAATGTAAATTTATAAACTTTTAAAGTTGCAGAAAAAACCTTTTTACAATCCAAAAAGGGAAACCACCTTATTCAACTAAAAATAGTTGGTTTTCCCTCACCATGAAAAATTGGGTTTATATGCCCTTCTCTTTTAAGACTTTTTAAAATTTTAAAATTGTATTCAAAAATCTTGATACAGTAAAAAAAAAAAAAATTTTTAAAAAGAATTCCCCTCAAAAACGAGGATGTGTCTATAAAATTCCTTGAAAATTTGCGATAAAGTTTTAAAAGGGGAAACTGGAAAAATCTCGAACAAGATTAAAAAAAACATAAATATACATTAGAACTGGAAAATTTCCAATGCTCTATTTATTCATGTAAGAGATTTTAACCATCCAATTTTATTTTCAAAAAGTTGAGAAAAGTAGAATCAAACAAGTCCATGGTCGACAGGAATATAAAATTTAATCTTCCTAAAAAGCGTTTTCAAAATATGGGAAACCCTGGTAAAATAAATTATCCAATTTTTTTTTTGAAGAATTATTTAAAGCGTTTTTTTTTTTGGGGTTTTGTGGGGGGGGGTCAAAAACTTAAAGTGGGTTCCCCCGCCCTGTTTATCCTTTTGGGGTTTTATATGAGGTTAGCCAGGACCCCTTTGACCAAAAAAGGGTTTTTTAAAAAAATTCCCCATATTTGGGTGCCGAAAAGCCAAAATTTTTAAATTTTTCAAGGGGGGGTTTTGAATCAATCCCCGGGGGGTTTCCCCCCGGGGGATTTTATTCAATTTATTAAATTTCTTAATATTAATAAAATAAAAAATTAGGATATTAATTTTTAAAAATTTTATTTTTACAATTTTAAATTTTATTTAAAATAATATTATAAATCTTATTTTTATTTGTCGGGGCTAGGCGACGCGGGTTTTAACCTAAGGGGGTTAAACCCCGGCCTAGGACAAGTGAAATTTTTAAATCAATTTAATTTGAAAAAAACATTTTACAAAAAATTTAATTTTTCCTTTGGTTTAAATAAATTTAAATTTTAAAAAATTTTAATTTTTTTTTAAAAAAATTAAAAAATTTTTTTTAAATTTTTTGGGGAAAATTTTAGTGGGGTAGTTTTCAAAATTCCTTTTGGGCCCCCTATTTTTAAACCTTTAACATTAGGGGAAAAGAAATTTTTAATCTTTTTTAATTTTTAAGGAAATTTAGAAAAGACTTAATTTTAAAGGGGTTTTTTGCAATTTAAAACATTTTACTTATCCAGCATAATATATAATAAATATAATATATATATATAATAATATATATAATAAAAAATTTTTAAATTTTAAAATAATATATATTATATAAAAATATATAATATATTAAAAATATATATTGTTAATAAAAATTTTTTTTAAATAAATATTTATAAAAATAAAATTTTTATTAATAATTTAAAATATTTAATAAAAAAAATTAAAATTTATGTGTTTTTTAATTAAAATTGTAAAAAACTTTTTTTATTTGGGTTTTAGCAAAAAAAATTGTTTTTTTTAAAAAGGAGAATTTTCTAAAATTTTTTTGGAAGAAAATAAAAATTTTTTAAAAAAATTAAATTTTGAAAAAAATATTTTTTTGAAAATGGAAAAATTTTGGGACAATTTTAAATGGTTTTTGAAACCCAGTTTTTTTGCCAAAAATAAATTTTATAATTTTAAAAAAAATTTAAATTATTTATTATAAATTTTGTTAAAAAAAATAAATAAATAAAAAATAAATTAATATATAAAATATTTAAAATTAAAAAAATTATTTTTAATAAAATATAAATAATTTTTTAATATTATTAAATTTATAATTTATAAAAAAAAATTTTAATTATAATTATGAAAAAATAGTGGTGTTACAAAAATGTGGAGCAAAAAACGATCTTTGGGGGAAAAAAGGGGAAATGTAAAAGTATTTAGGGGGAAACCCCAAATTTTAAAATTTTTTTAAGGGGGGGTTTTGGTAAAAAAAAAAACAGGGGTTTTTTTGGGATGGGGGGGTTTTAAATTTGGGGTTAAATAAAGGGGGAAGAAAACAGTTTTTTTTTGGAGAAGTGTTTGGAGTTTAAAAGAAAAAGGGCAAAAGGGTTTGGGAGGTTGGTTGGGTTAAAAAGGGGAAAAGGAAAATAAAAAAAAAGAAAGGAAGGGGGAATAAATTTTTTAGAAAAAAAAAAAGGGGTTCAAATTGGGGGAGGAGGGGGAAAAGGGGGTTTTTGGGGATTGGAATTCCGGCGGGAAATAAGGTGGTTTAAAATTGATGAGGAAAAAAGGTATGGGCTTAGTTTTGGAGTAAAAAAGTTTTTGGGAAAAAGGGGAATTAAAATATATAGCCCCAAACTTTATTGGATTGGGGGGTAAAGGGCACAAGAGGGGTTGGGATAAGGTCCGTTGGGGAATGGGGGTTTTAAATATATCAAAAATATGGGGGAAATTTGGAGGGTTATAAAAAAGCAAGAAAAAGGGGGGTTTTTGAGGGGGTTTTGGTTTGGAAAGGGGTGAAAAAAGGGGGAAAGATTTTTTTTTGGGAAAAAAATTTTTTGGGGTCCCTCTTGTGGGAAAGAGGGAAAATTTTGTCAAAATTGATTTAAATAATATTTTTAAATAAAAATAAAATTATTGGGAAATTAATTTTTATAAGGGGGGAAATTTTTATAAATTAAAAATTATTTATATACTTACCCCAAATAATAAATTTTTAAATTTAAAATTTTTATAATTTTAATTTTTTATCTTATATAATTTTAAATTTTTTTCGGGAATGCAAACAGGGTTAAATTGGGTATTTGAAAGGGAATGAAAAATTTAAATTTTTTTTTAATTTTTTTCTTTTTTTTTGGGGAACCCCCCGGGGAAACCACTTGTTGATAATAATAAATTAAATTTAAAAAATTAAAATATATTTATTTTAGAAAATAAATTTTTTTTTTAAAATAATAATTTTAAATTTTTTAAAAATTAATAAATATTTAAAAATTAATAAAAAAATATTTTAAAAATTAAAAAAATTTTAGGAAAACTTCATTTTTTAAAAAGCCCACGCTACCCTAAAATGAAAATTTGGTCTTTTCCCCAAAACCGAACCAACGAAAAAAAATACACAAATTAAATTACTGAAACAAACAAAATTTAAAATTTAACAAAAAAACTTTTATAAAAAGGTTAAAATTTTCAAATTCTTTGGGCAAAAAAAAAACCCACAAATTAAAAAAAATAATCTTTAAACAAAAAAAATTTTTTTGGGACTTTTTTTAAGTTTTCAATTGACCTTTTAAAATTTCGGCCCTTAAATTATAAATTTTATAAAAATAAATATAAATTAAAAAAAAATAAAATTATTTAAATTAAAATTAAATATAATTTAATAAATAAAAAAATAAAAAATTTTTTTTATAACACCGGCCACCCCCCAACCCGGGGCCCGAAAGAAAAACTTTCCCATACACCCACACTGCGCCAAAGGGGCACATAAATTTTAAACCCCTGCCAAAAACCCCCCCCTTCAGGTGAGCCGCCCCATCTAGACCAGCCCCTCCGGCCCGGAACCCTTCCAAAACCCCACCCACCACACCCAGAAAAAACCACCCCACACTCCTACCCCAAAACGCCCCATGTGGGGGACCCCCAACCCCGTCCACACAAAACCCCTTTTACCCCCCTAACCCTTTACCGTACCCCCCTTCCTACACAAAACCCCGGGGTTTTTTGCCCTTTTCCCAATGCCGAACCCCTCAACAACCCTTCCTCAGCCCCGGGACAACATTTTTTGGGAAACCCCGCCCTCCTCCTAACTTCCAAACTAAAAATTCTCTGCATTATACCCCCACACATTGCCCTCAACATGACATCTCCACTGCCCCAGCCTTCTCCTCGCTGAAAACATTCATCACCCACGCTCACACCCAAATAAAGCGTTGGTAAAACATACTCCATACTTTTTCCCCCTCTTTCCTCCAAGGACAAAGTTCTTTGCTCCACAAAACCCAAATGCCCACCACTCTTTTTCCCTCATAAATTTCTATATTCACCTCATCTTCATAACCCATCCGCTGACACGCCACCCCCAAAAAATTAATACTTCACCCCTCCATCCCTCCCTCCAATCTGATATTCAATCTTTTCATCACCTAATCTTTTGTTTCCTCATAACCTACCTTTCCTGTATTCACCTTTAATTTTCTTCTTTTGCACACCCTCCAAATTCACCCCACCAATCCTGCAACTTCCTTCAGAATCTCCCAAGAGCAAGGTCATCACCCAAAGAGCACTGTGAAAACCCATTTTTGGTGGGGGTTCTTTATTTTAACTCCACGCCTCTTGCCAAACCCTCGCATTTACTTCTTTACAACCCCATCATAAAAAATTTTAAACAACCAGGTGACATCACACCCTTTTCTAAGGCCTACTTTTACGGGGAAAAAAATTTCCCTCTTTCCTACAACCTAATGACCCTCACTATCCCGTAAAAACTCTTCACTGCTTTCAGTAACCTACCCTACCCATACACTTGAAAATTCCACTTTGCCCCCCTATCCACCCTGTCATACCCTTTTCCAAATCCAAAATCCACAAAGACCTCTTTAGCCTATCTAAATCGTTCACTTATATGTTTTCACTGTAAACACCTGGTCCACCCCCCCTACCTTCCTAAACCCTTTTCATCTGCTATCCATTCCCCCGTTTTATCTTAAATTTCTTTCAATTAAACTCACCTACCTTTACCGGGTCCTCAACAGACTTACCCCCCTAAAATTTTTTTTGCACTCTCTTTTATCCCCTTTGCCTTTATAAAAAGGGAACTATGCACTCCTGCCAACCCCTAGGTCCTTCCTCCCCATACATTTTTAAAAAATTTGCACCACCACCCAAAACTATATCCCCACCTCTTTTTTAACTTTCTATCTTTATCCCATAATTCCCCTCCCTTTTACCCCCTTTCATTTTACCTACTGCCTCCGAATTTTCCCCCACACTCACAACGGGCTCTTCCTCATCCTAAAAGATGTTTTCCTCCTTCCCCCATACACAAATCACAGCTTCCCTATCTTCATCAACTTTTTAAAAAAATTTCCTCAAAATTTTCCTTCCACTTCCCAATCCCTCTAATCTCCTTTAATAACTCTCCTCTCCTTTTTTTAACTGAAAAAATCCTTTTGTTCTCTGGGCTTTTTTAACTTGTTAATCTCACTCCAAAACTTTTCTTATTTCAACAAAATTTTTGATAACATCTCCCCACCTCCCTTTGCTCTCTTTTTACATTGCTTCACCACTCTTTAACTTCTCCCTTTTTTCTCCATAAATTTTTTCCCTCCTTGCATCACTTCTATTTTTAAAAACTTCTCAAGCTAATTTTTCCCCCCCCCTTTACTACTCCTTTAATCATCATTCCACCAACGTTTTCCTTTTTCCCTCCTGCACCCACTTTCCTGTAAACAAATTTCTGCTAACACTCTAACACAAAAATTTTTTTAAACCTCCCCCATACCTCTTCGACCCCATTGCCTAGCCCATTAGCCCATTTTTATCCTCCAAATAGCTGTTTAATCTTACCCTAACTGCCTCCTCTTTTAGTTTATAAACCTTCCCTCTCTCTTCCCTATGCTTCTATTCTCCTTTATCCCATCCCCTTTTTTACTCTCTGTAGCTAAACTAAAAAGGACTGAAAATTTCGGGGCCCCTCTATAAACATTACCCGAAGTCTACCAACAGTCTTTTATCTCCAATACATAACCCAACAAACTACTGTCATTTCCCCCTACATCAATCGTGTATCTTATTTATCCTTTTTTTCTTAAAATAGTTTTACCTTAATAAACCCCTTTCATACAAAGTTCAATAAAGGGGCTCCCATTATCATTTACACCGGGCACCCCAAACTACCTACCACACCCCTCTCTAAAAGTTTCCCCTACTTTAGCATTCAAGTCCCCTACCACAATTTACTCTCTCACTTGTTAAAAGGGCTCCTATACATTCACTTAACTCCCCCAAAAATCTCTCCTCTCCTCTGCATTCCTCTCTTCCCGGGTTTCTACACGCTTTTTATGACCCACTTCTCGACCAACCTTTATTTTAACCAAAATTCTTGAATTTACACTTCATACCCCCCCCAAAAAATATCATTTAACATTACGCTACCCCTTCCTTTGCTCAACTCTCCAATACTCCAGATTTTAAATCCCATTTTTTTCCCCCCCCCCACTAAACTCTCCTACCCCCTTCAGCTTTGTTCGTTTTAGGGCCAGGACCCAACTTCTTTTCTTTATAACATCAAAAATAAATCTTTTTTCTTGTCATCCCCTATTCCACGCACATTTTAACAACCCAGTTTTATAAAGTTTTCTTCTTCTCTTTTTTAGTAATTGATCAGGAGAAGGGTTACTACCCCTTGCCCCCGGCATTTTAGTCGCCCAAACAGCATGGCTTCGGAGGAAAGTTTCTTTTCCCCACTTCCCCGGGACAATAAAAAAATAAAAAGAACAAGGCTATTTAAAAAAAGGGGAAAAAACCCTAGATGAGTAAAATATATAAAAGCATTGCGTGTCTTGAAGTGTCCCAAAAGTGTAAGAGGAGTACAAATATCCCTGTTATCTTAGGTGTTTATGAACAGAAAAAGAAACCAGCAATCCCCACCCCAGCAAAACAGTTCGGTTTTTGTTCACAGTCTCTGGCAGACGGGATACTTCCCTGGGGGTTGCTTCTACCCAACCTACTATAGGTTTATATATATATATATATATATAAAAATAAAATATAATATATATAAAAATGTATATAATATATATATATATAATATATATATATATATATTTATAAAAATATATATATAATTAAAAAATAAAAGGTAGTAGGTTGGGAGACAGCAAACCCCCCCCAGGGGGTACTACCCCCCTGCCAAATGAGTGTAAAACAAAGCCTTAATTGTTTTACTGATGGTTAGGGTTCTGGGTCTTTTGTCTGTCCATAAAAACACATGATTACGGTACTCTTGCTATTCAATTTCACTTTGGTCACACTACACAACTGTACACGTTATTTTTACACCTCATCGAGTTTTCTTTGATTTTATCTAATAGTTTTTTTGGCTTATTACTTTTTTCCCTTTTTTATCCCTGGGGGAAATAATAAGAATCTTTTCCCCCGTAAGCCCCTGCGTGTTTAAAAGTCAACTAAAATGCCCGGGGAAAAATCGGGGTAGAACCCCTTTTTTTTGTAAAGATTACTAAAAAGAATAAGAAAAAAAATTGTCAAAGTGGGGAAATCCCGAATGTGCTGGATTTCGCAAATGAAAGAAAGAGATGATTGTGGGTGTTATGTGAGAAAAACTGGATGCCTGGCTTTAAGTGAAACAAAGCTGAAGGGTGGGGGATTTCAATGGGGGAAAAATGGGGTTATCAGGGTTTCAAATAAGTTAGAGCTAAAGAAGGAGTACAATAAGTTGAAGGATAAGCTAGAAAAAGAGGGACTACAAAATTTTAAATTTAAGGATTATGTTGATAAAATAAAATTTGGATGTGATAAGTGGGGTTTTAGTAACGTTTATGCCCTGGAAAGAGAAAAGTGTAGAGGGGAGAGAGAGATTCTGGGGAAAAGTTGATAATGCGTGGGGGGTTTTTTAAACAAGTTGAGAGAATGGTGGTTGGGGGTTTCAATGCTAAAGTGGGAAAAATGTTATGGAGGTAGAGTAGGAAAATTTGGGTCCGGGGTAAATTAAATGGGGGGCCTTTAATTGAGCTATGTGTAAAAAAAAATTTGGTAATAAGTAAACATATTTTTTGAAAAAGAGGGTAAATAAATATACAAGGTAGATTACCGTATAAAGTAGTTTTTAATTATGTATTGGTGATAAAAATTTGATGGGTAGGGTCCGAGTCAAGTTTAAAGGGGCACTGATATATCGATTTATTTTTGTAGCTACAGTTAGAAAGGGAGATGGGAAAAGAGGAAGGCGGCAACAACAAATAAAGGGGGGGGTGAAAGGTATAAACTAAGGGGGAGGGAAATTCGGGCAGATAAACACTAATGGCAGAAAGGGGGGGGGGGGATGCAAAAAAAAATATGGGGGGGTTGAAAGGTTGGAATAGTTATAAAAAGCAGTTTAGAAAGGGGGAAGAAGTTTGTGTTAGGAGGTGGGGGGAGAGGGAAAAAGGATGATTTGGGGGAATGAAAGTAAAGGGTGTATAAAAGAGAAAAGGTAGCTTACGAAGGTTTTTACAAGCAAATGTTATAAAAGAGCAGAGTATATGGAAGTAAAAGAAAGGTGAAGAAGGGTGAGAGAGTGCAAAAGGAGAGCAGATGAAAGAGTGGGAGGCACTTCAAAAAATTTTAAAGAAAATAAGAAAAAATTTTTGGGGTGATTTAAAAAAGTTAAAAACCTAGGGAAAGAAAGGATTTTCCTTAAAAACAAGTAGGGATTAGTAGATGGGGAGAGGGAGGACAGGAGATGGGGAAATTTTTTTAGGACTTTTAAAGTAAGGAAAAAGGGACGGTAATTTATGCACGGGCCCGGAGGAAACCCTTTTAGGGGTGAAAAGACGAAATGTAAGTGGGGGGAGGTCGGGGGCATTACGTGAATGAAAGGGGGGAAAACAGCTGGAACTGTTGGGGCATGACAGAAATTTAAAAACAGGGGGAATATGTTGGGGTGGTTTGGGACTTTTTTTTAATAAATGTATGAAAAGAGGAAATACCAGGGGTTGGCGGAGAGCTGATAGTCCCTTTATATAAAGGGGAAAGGGACAAAAGAGATTGTAAAAATTTTAGAGGGAAAAAGTTTATTGAGATACCAGGAAAATGACGGTAAGTTTTAATTGAAAGAATTAGAGGAAAAAACGAAAGTAAAAGCGGATGACAAGGAGGCTTCAAAGGGGGAGGGGGTGGTAGATCAAAGGGTTTTCATTGAACAATTGCAACAGTATTTGATAAAGGTAGGGAAGTTTTTATGCATTTATGGTTTAAAAAAGGGAATGATAGAGTGGAAAGGGGCAATGTGGCAACGTTCAATTTTTTGGAATAGGGGGTAAATTTTCTAAATGCTGTAAAGACTTTTATGAGGGTATGGGCTCAGGTTTTGGGTGTTAAAAAAGAGGGAAAAACTTCCCGGTAAAAGTAGGCTTAGACAGGGATGGTAATGTCACCATGGTTGTTTAATATATTTATAGATGGGTTGTAAAAAATAAAAGCTTGGGGGTTTGGGGGAAAGGGGGGGATTAAAAATGGGGTCAAAAAACAAAATGGGAATTGACACGTTACTTTTTTCTGATGAACTTTCTTTGGGAGATTCTAAAGAAAAATTGCAAAGGTTATGGGTGATTTGAGAATGTTTAAAGGGAGAAAGTTTTAAAGGGAAAATAGAAAAGAGTAAGGGGAGAGGGGGATCAAAAAGATTTAAAAAAGAAAAAGGTATCAAATTGGGAAAAAGGGGAAGGAAGAAGTGAATGTTTTCAGATACTTGGGAGTTGACGTTCGGCGGATGGGTTAATGAAGGGGAGGTTAATCATAGAATTGAAGGGAAAAAAGGTGATGGGTGCGTTTTAGATAAGTGATCCCAAAAAACTTTTTTCTATGGAGGGAAAGAAGGAATGTATGAAAGTATAGTAGTACCCCACTCTTATATGGAGTGAACTTGGGGGAAATGCACACGGGGTACGTTGGGGGCATGGGAAAACCCGCAAGGGCAATGTTGGGGTAAATATAAGCAAAAATTCGGAGTGTGGAAAAATTTGGAGAAGGTGGGGGTTAAAAAAGCATTAGTCAGAGGCAAAAGGTTTTTTGAGGGTTTGGGCATTTAGGAAAAATGGATCAAAGTAGAAGAATGGGAAAACCCAAAAAATCATAGGGGGGAAAGGGAAAGAGGGGTAGGGGTCCCTCCTCGAAAGGGGGGGAAAGAGGGGGAAAAAAGGTTTTGTTGCGAGGGGTGGACTTCCACAAGCTGCATGACGTGTTAAAAGGAGTGAATGGGAAATAATCTTGGGGCCGACGATCTGTTGGAGTGGGCAGGGGAATATTTAGTGAAGGATTCAGGGGAAAACCGTTATTTTTTTTATAGTCGGACTGATCCTGGAAATTGGAAGTACAATCCTGCACTTTAAAGGAGGGGTTTTTGGGAAATTGCGTTTTGGGGATAGTTGTTATTTTTATACTTTTTTTTTTTCAAACTGTTTTATTCTGAGCACCCTGGGAAAAACGTGATAATTGGAGTGTGGGGAAAGTGTTTAATGATGAGAAAAATATTTCTTTTGGGATTTTTTTTTTTTTTGGTCACCCTCCTCGGTGGGGACACCAAATTGTTTTAAAAAAAAAATAAATAAATAATAATATATATATATATATATATAGAGGTATTGGGGGGAAAAAAAGGAATATTTTGAGGGGAAATTTTTAAATGTTGAAAGTGGGAAAACTGTGATTTCGTGTAAGGCAAGGGGGGAATAACATCTGTAGGAGTAGGAAACCAGTTGTGAGTGTGGGGGTTTTTGTGGGGCATAGGTAAAAAAAAGGGGTAAGGCACCGGGATTGATGGGGTAAAGATAGAAATGTTAAAAGCAGGTGGGGATAAGTTTTTGGGGGTTGGTGCAATTATTAATAAATTTGGAAGGGTAAGGTACCTAGGGGAATTTTGGGGAGAGCATGCATAGTTCCTTTTTATAAAGCAAAGGGGAAAAAGAGTGCAAAAATTAAGGGGATAAGTCCCGTTGAGGTTTACCTGGTAAAGTGTAGGGGAAAGTTTATAATTTAAAGAATTAAAGTAAACGGGGGAAAGGGAACAATAAAAAGAGGCTTTAGGAAAGGTGGGGGGGGTGGACCGGGGGTTTCAGTGAAAAAATAAGTGAACAGATTTTGATAAGGGAAAAAAGGGCTTTGTGGGGATTTATGGATTTGGGAAAAAGGGGTAGACAGGGTGGATAGGGGGCAAGTGGGAGATGTTGCAAGTGTTGGGGTAGGGGTTTTGGTTAGAAAGCATGAAATTTTTTCAGGAATAGGGTCAAGTTAGAGTAAGTAGGAAAGAGGGAAATTTTTTTTCCCCTAAAAAAACCTTAGACAAGGAAATTTTGATGTCACCGTGGGTTTTTAATATATTTATGATGGGTTTAAGAGAAAAAAATGCGAGGGGGTTGGCAAAGGCGGGAGTTAAAAAATAAAGAATCACACACAAAGTGGGGGTTTTTCACAGCTCTCTTTGCTGATGCACGGCCTTGGGAGATTTTTTTAAGAGAATTGCAGAGATTGGGGATGAATTTGGGAGGTGTGCCAAAAAAAAAATTAAAAAGGGAATAAAAAAAGAGTAAGGTTATGGGATAACAAAAAAATTTTTGGGGTAAAGATTAATATCAATTGGAGGGAGAGAGATGGGGGAAAGGAAAAGATTCAGAATTTGGGAGTGGGCGTGTCAGCGGATGGGTCTATGAAAGATAGGAACATAAATTGATGAGGAAAAAGAGTGGGGTGCACTTAGGAGTCTGTGGAGACAAAGAACTTTGTCCTTGGGGCAAAGGGGGAATGTATGAGAGTAAGTTTTACAACGCTCTTAAAGGTTGAAGCGTGGGTGATGAATGTTGCAGCGAGGAGAAGGCTGGAGAGTGGAGATGTCTGTCTGAGGGCAATGTGTGGGTGAATATAATGCAAAATTCGTAGTTTTTGGAATTTTTGGGGAGTGCGGATTCCAAATTTGTCCAAGGGGTGAGGAAGGGGTTGAGTGTTCGGACATGTAGAAGAAAGACGAAACAAAAGACTTCAAGAGTGATCGCTTTGGGAAGGAAGGGGGGGTAGGGTCCCTAGGGAAGGGGTTGGAGGGGGGGGTAAAAGGTTTAGTTGCGAGGGCTTTTGGGCTTCCACAGGCTGCGTAGCGTGTTTTTATAGGGGTGAATGGGGACAAATGTTTTTTAAAAATTGACGGCGTTGGAGTGTGAGCAAAGTAAAAAATTTTGAAGGGGTTCAGGAAACCGGGAGGGCCCGGGCTTTAGTCCCCGGGGGATGGGGAAATACAGTGCCCGCACCGAAGGGGGGGGTTAATGTTGCAGTTTTAAAAAAATTAGTGTAAAGCACCCTTCTGGCAAGACATGATGGAGGAATGATGGTGAAAGTTTTTTTTTTTTTCGGGCCACCCGCCTTGGGGGAATCGGCCGTGTGAAATAAAAAAAAAAAAAAAATTATATAATATAAATAATTAAATATAATTGAATATATATATAATAATAAATTTTGTGTGTGTTTTTGTGTGTGTGTATCAAAAATTGCATATCTAGCTTACTTTTTGGTGAAATAATCATTATAAAGGGTATGAGTAAAACGAATCAAAAAATTCTATTCAACTAATTAAGACAAAATTAACTGCAAATTTTTAAAATGAAACATATAAGTATTTTTCCTGGTTTTTTAAAAAGAAGAATCATGTATTTTTTGTTATACTTTCATAATTTTCTTTGCAATCTTTTTAGTGTTGGTCTTTTTTACTACAGAGCAAAAAATTTTTATAGTATACATGCAAATAGCAGGGAAAAAATGACACAAGATTAAAAAACCACCAAGGGTTGGGATTGGGACATACTATTAACAATGAAACAAACTGATGCAGTCGTTGGCCTGATATAGCGTACGATATTTTGACTTTTACCCCTGCGGCTGGAAGACGTGTCCGTGGCATAACCCTCTCTGCAGACTCCGACCTGGAAGCTCTGGGGGAGATCTGGGTTCTGCTGGAGCATCCTACTTTTTACCCTTGTTACCCCCCCCTTTTGCTCTACTCTCAGCCGTTCCCTTCACCATCGGCAGGGAGGGGGTTTTCAAAGGGGATAAAAGATATTCTTAAACTAATTTTCCCTCCGACGATTACAAAGGCTGCTTTGGGTTAAATTCCAAGTTTACTTTAGTTAGGTATGCAGCTACTAACCCCCCCCATCTTTCCCTTTCTCTTCACAGGGGAGAAAATTAATGTGAATGTTCCAATTCCCCGTTAAATATTAAGGCTGGGGTTTTAGTGTGATACAGGGTTCTTTAAGGGCGCAGATACCTTTTTAAACCTTTAAAAGTGGGTATTTTTAGGCAAAAGGAAATTGGGGGGGGGTTGTAACCTATATAACAAAACAAACTGGGCAGAAGAATATTAAATTTTTAGGTAAAGGTTCTCTCAGTCAAAAAACTTATTATTATTTTTTTTTATCACACGGGGCCATTCCCACCAAGGGAGGGGGGCCCAAAAAGAAAAACTTTCAAACCCTCATTCCTCCACACTGTCTTTCCAGAAGGGGGCTTTACACACATTTTTTTTAAAATCAACATTAAAACCCCTCCTTTAGAGTCAGGCACTGTACTTCCATCTCCAGGGCTCAAGTCCGCCTGCCGATTTCCCTGAACCCCTTCATAAATGTTACTTTGCTCACACTCCAACAGCACGTCAAGTATTAAAAACCATTTGTCTCCATTCACTCCTATCAAACACGCTCACGCATGCCTGCTGGAAGTCCAAGCCCCTCGCACACAAAACCTCCTTTACCCCCTCCCTCCAACCTTTCCTAGGCCGACCCCTACCCCGCCTTCCTTCCACTACAGACTGATACACTCTTGAAGTCACTCTGTTTTGCTCCCTTCTCTCTACATGTCCGAACCACCTCAACAACCCTTCCTCAGCCCTCTGGACAACAGTTTTGGTAATCCCGCACCTCCTCCTAACTTCCAAACTACGAATTCTCTGCATTATATTCACACCACACATTGCCCTCAGACATGACATCTCCACTTCCTCCAACCTTCTCCTCGCTGCAACATTCATCACCCATGCTTCACACCCATATAAGAGCGTTGATAAAACTATACTCTCATACATTCCCCTCTTTGCCTCCAAGGACAAAGTTCTTTGTCTCCACAGACTCCTAAGTGCACCATTCACCCTTTTCCCCTCATCAATTCTATGATTCACCTCATCTTTCATAGACCCATCCGCTGACACGTCCACTCCCAAATATCTGAATACATTCACCTCCTCCATTCTCTCTCCCTCCAATCTGATATCCAATCTTTCATCACCTAATCTTTTTGTTAGCCTCATAACCTTACTTTTTCCTGTATTCACTTTTAATTTTCTTCTTTTGCATACCCTACCAAATTCATCCACCAATCTCTGCAACTTCTCTTCAGAATCTCCCAAGAGCACAGTGTCATCAGAAAAGAGCAATTGTGACAACTCCCACTTTATGTGTGATTCTTTATCTTTTAACTCCACACCTCTTGCTAAGACCCTTGCATTTACTTCTCTTACAACCCCATCTATAAATATATTAAACAACCACGGTGACATCACACATCCTTGTCTAAGGCCTACTTTTACTGGGAAATAATTTCCCTCTTTCCTACATACTCTAACTTGAGCCTCACTATCATCGTAAAAACTCTTCACTGCTTTCAGTAACCTACCTCCTATACCATACACCTGCAACATCTGCCACATTGCCCCCCTATCCACCCTGTCATACGCCTTTTCCAATCCATAAATGCCACAAAGACCCCTTTAGCCTTATCTAAATACTGTACACTTATATGTTTCACTGTAAACACCTGGTCCACACACCCCCTACCTTTCCTAAAGCCTCCTTGTTCATCTGCTATCCTATTCTCCGTCTTACTCTTAATTCTTTCAATAATAGCTCTACCATGCACTTTACCAGGTATACTCAACAGACTTATCCCCCTATAATTTTTGCACCCTCTTTTGTCCCCTTTGCCTTTATACAAAGGAATTATGCATGCTCTCTGCCAATCCCTAGGTATCTTACCCTCTTCCATACATTTATTAAATAATTGCACCAACCACTCCAAAACTATATCCCCACCTGCTTTTAACATTTCTATCTTTATCCCATCAATCCAGGCTGCCTTACCCCCTTTCATTTTATCTACTGCCTCACGAACTTCCCCCACACTCACAACTGGCTCTTCCTCACTTCTACAAGATGTTATTCCTCCTTGCCCTATACACGAAATCACAGCTTCCCTATCTTCATCAACATTTAACAATTCCTCAAAATATTCCCTCCATCTTCCCAATACCTCTAACTCTCCATTTAATAACTCTCCTCTCCGATTTTTAACTGACAAATCCATCTGTTCTCTAGGCTTTCTTAACTTGTTAATCTCACTCCAAAACTTTTTCTTATTTTCAACAAAATTTGTTGATAACATCTCACCCACTCTCTCATTTGCTCTCTTTTTACATTGCTTCACCACTCTCTTAACCTCTCTCTTTTTCTCCATATACTCTTCCCTCCTTGCATCACTTCTACTTTGTAAAAACTTCTCATATGCTAACTTTTTCTCCCTTTCTACTCTCTGTACATCATCATTCCACCAATCGCTCCTCTTCCCTCCCGCACCTACTTTCCTGTAACCACAAACTTCTGCTGAACACTCTAACATTACATTTTTAAACCTACCCCATACCTCTTCGACCCCATTGCCTATGCTCTCATTAGCCCATCTATCCTCCAATAGCTGTTTATATCTTACCCTAACTGCCTCCTCTTTTAGTTTATGAACCTTCACCTCTCTCTTCTCTGATGCTTCTATTCTCCTTGTATCCCATCTACCTTTTACTCTCAGTGTAGCTACACCTAGCAAGTGATCTGATATATCTGTGGCCCCTCTATAAACATGTACATCCTGAAGTCTACTCAACAGTCTTTTATCTACCAATACATAATCCAACAAACTACTGTCATTTCGCCCTACATCATATCTTGTATACTTATTTATCCTCTTTTTCTTAAAATATGTATTACCTATAACTAAACCCCTTTCTATACAAAGTTCAATCAAAGGGCTCCCATTATCATTTACACCTGGCACCCCAAACTTACCTACCACACCCTCTCTAAATGTTTCTCCTACTTTAGCATTCAGGTCCCCTACCACAATTACTCTCTCACTTGGTTCAAAGGTTCCTATACATTCACTTAACATCTCCCAAAATCTCTCTCTCTCCTCTACATTCCTCTCTTCTCCAGGTGCACACACGCTTATTATGACCCACTTTTCGCATCCAACCTTTACTTTAATCCACATAATTCTTGAATTTACACATTCATATTCTCTTTTCTCCTTCCATAACTGATCATTCAACATTACTGCTACCCCTTCCTTTGCTCTAACTCTATCAGATACTCCAGATTTAATCCCATTTAATTCCCCCCACCGAAACTCCCCTACCCCCTTCAGCTTTGTTTCGCTTAGGGCCAGGACATCCAACTTCTTTTCATTCATAACATCAGCAATCATCTGTTTCTTGTCACCCGCACTACATCCACGCACATTCAAGCATCCCAGTTTTATAAAGTTTTTCTTCTTCTCCTTTTCAATAAATGTCTACAGGAGAAGGGGTTACTAGCCCATTGCTCCCGGCATTTTAGTCTCCTCAGACGACACGCATGGCTTACGGAGGACAATGGAAGAAATAAAGAAGAACAAGAGCTATTTAGAAAAAGGAGAAAAACCTAGATGTATATTATATATATATATATATATATATATATATATATATATATATAATATATATATATATATATATATATATATATATATGTATATATATATATATATATATATATATATATATATGCTTGTGCGTGTCTGTGAAGTGTGACCAAAGTGTAAGTAGGAGTAGCAAGATATCCCTGTTATCTAGCGTGTTTATAAGACAGAAAAAGAAGCCAGCAATCCTACCATCATGCAAAACAGTTACTTAATACTTAATATAAAATAGTTTAATCGAACCTAATCTATGTAAACTATTACTTGTACATGAAACTGAGCCACATATGTAAAGATGTTATGTTGTATTTAATAAAAGTCGGAGATAGATAAATGAAGGAACAAAAGATGAGAGACAGAACAAACCTCGGAGCTAAGATAGAATGACCTGGGAAGAAACCAGGAGCAACATCTCATCCCATATAATTTGCATGAGATAAATGCACTCAAACAAACAGAGAAAGAAACGACTTCATTACACACACACATACACACACATACACACACACGCGCACACACACACACCGTGACACTGCTGGTCAAAAACTGATGGGATTTTGATAAGCTGGAGAGAGGAGACAGTGGAGAAGCAAGAGATTACATAGTAGGAACACTTCAGTCAGGAGGTCCCAAGGTGGTAATTGCAGTGATGTATAACCCACCACAGAACAGCAGGAGGCCAAGGCAAGAGTATGATGAGAATAATAGAGCGATGGTTGACACACTAGCTGAAGTGGCAAGAAGGGCTCATGAAAGCAGGGCAAAGCTATTGATAATGGGTGACTTCAACCACAAGGAAATCTATTGGGAAAACTTGGAGCCACATGGGGGGGGGCAAGAAACGTGGAGGGCTAAGATGATGGAAATGGTACTGGAAAACTTCATGTACCAACACGTAAGGGACACTGCCTACCAGAGAGAGAGAAGAGGATGAACCAGCGAGACTGGACTTAATATTCACCTTGAGTAGTACAGATATTGAGGACGTCACATATGAAAGACCCCTTGGGGCCAGCAATCATGTGGTTTTAAGATTCGAATACACAGTAGAGTTGCAAGTGGATGGGGGAGCAGGAAGAGCCTGACGAATGAAGCCAAACTACAAGAAGGGTGACTATGTGGGACAGAGAACTGGCAAGGAAGTCAGTAAACGAGATGATGGAATATGTGACAACAATATGCAAAGAAGCTGAGGAGAGGTTTGTAACCAAGGGTAACAGGAATAATGAAAAAGCCAGGATGAGCCAGTGGTTCACCCAAAGGTGCAGGGAGGCCAAAACCAAGTGTGCTAGAGACTGGAAGAAGTATAGAAAGCAAAGGACCCAGGAGAATAAAGAGAGCAGTCATAGAGCCAGAAATGACTATGCACAGGTAAGAAGGGAGGCCCAACGACAAAATGAAAATGACACAGCAGCAAATCTGACCCTTAGAAACGACCAAAGTATGTGAGGAGCTCAACATGAGATTCAGAGAAGTGGCCACAGAGGAGACAGAAGGGATTCCAGAAAGACAGAGAGGTAGGGTACACCACCAAGTGTTGGACACAATACATACAATGGAGGAAGAAGTGAAGAGGCTTCTGAGTGAGCTAGACACCTCAAACACGATGGGGCGGGATAACATCTCTACATTTCAACATCTCTACATCTTTACATCTCAACACATCTATCGAAACAGGGAGATTACCTGAGGTATGGAAGACAGCAAATGTATCTCAATTTTTAAAAAAGGAGGCAGACAAGAAGTACCAAACTATAAATCAGTCTCACTGACATGTATAGCATGCAAAGTCATGGAGAAGTTTATCATGATTTCAGGGACGGGAAATCCTGTATCACAAACCTACTGGAGTTCTTTGACAGGGTGACATCAGTAAGACAAGAGAGAGAGGGTTGGGTAGATTGCATTTTCTTGGACTGCAAGAAAGTGTTTGACACAGTTCCACACAAGAGGTTCGTGCAAAAACTGAAGGACCAGGCAGGGATAACAGGAAGGAACTACAACGGATTAGGGAATACCTGTCAGTAAGACAGCAGTGTGTCATGGTACATAGCGAGGTGTCAGAGTGGGCGCCTGAGACGAGCGGGGTTCCACAGGGGTCAGTCCTAGGACCGGGGCTGTTTCTGGTATTTGTGAACAACGTGACAGAAGGAATGTACTCCGAAGTGTCCCTGTTTGCAGATGTGAAGTTGATGAAAAGAATTCAATCAGTCGAGGACCAGGCAGAACTACAAAGGGATCTGGACAGGCTGCAGGCCTAGTACAGCAATTGGCTCCTGGAGTTCAACCCCACCAAGTACAAAGTCGTGAAGATTGATGAAGGACAAAGAAGACTGCAGATGGAGTACAGTCTAGGAGGCTAGAGACTACAAACCTCACTCAAGGTAAAAGATCTTGGGGTAAGTATAACACCAGGCACATCTCCTGAGGTGCACATCAATCAATTAACTGCTGCAGCATATGGGCACCTAGCAATCTTAAGAACAGCATTCTGCTATCTTAATAAGGAATCGTTCAGGACCTTGTACACTGTGTATGTTAGGCCCATATTTGGTGCCACATACTCCAGAACCTAGAGAAAGAAACTAGAGAAAGTGCAAAGCTTCACAACAAGACTAGTCCGAGAGCTAAGGGGTATGCCCTATGAGGAGAGGTTAAGGGAAATCGACCTGACGACACTGGAGGACAGGAGAGATAGGGACATATGATAACGACATATAAAATAATGAGAGGAATTGACAAGGTGGACAGAGACATAATGTTCCTGAGATGGGACACAGCAACAAGGGGACACAGTTGGAAGTTGAAGACAGCTCTTCCTTCTGTGGAAGAAAAATGGGATACCAAAAATCAGGACTGAGGATCAGAGGACTGGTGGATACAGCTGCAAGGAGTGGACCTGGGAGAGAAGACTGAGAGGCAGAGATCACAAGAAGGGAGGAGTGGGAGAGAAGGCTGGAAGAGCTTAGCAAGAAAATGGAAGAGAGAATAGTTTAGGAAAACAGGAAATGGGAGTTACAAGTCTCAGCAGCAGAAGCTAAGATACAGAGCTTAGTAGAAGAAGTGAAAGGTCTGACACAGCCTAAAGAACCAAAGGACAGTACAGCCACGACACTAAGAACTGCTACATCACTCACAGATGAGGGGTCTGTAGGGAACAAAAGAGCTATACCGTATGAGATGACTATCAGACCCACGTGGGGCCCGTGAAAAGACACAGAGAACAGCAGGCTCAAATGAGGGGACCAAAGACAATGAAAGAGCTAAGCAACATGCAGAGTATGACTCACGAAATCGTAATGACTCGATTGCAAACAAACCATACCATGGATGGAGATTGAACACGTGGTCAGAGAGTCTTAAAACTCTAGACCGTCATGTTAGCCACTGGGCCAGTGTTGGCCCAGTGTTGGCCCAGTGGCTAACGTGACGGTCTAGAGTTTTGAGACTCTCTGACCTCAGGTTCAAACCCTACCCATGATATGATTTACACAGAGGCTCTAACAGACAATTACCATGTCCAGGAGTAGCTAAGCAAAGGGACATTGGATAGGGAAGAAACAGAAGGAAGAAATGTGACAATAGCAGGAACTAATTTGTATCAGAGGATGCTCAGGAAAGTACAGTGAGAGGACAAAAGGGAGAGGGCAGTTTTTGTCTATGGGCTCCAAGAAGTAGAAGGGGAAATTTACAAAGCAAGAAAACATGAGGAAAAAAAGCCGATTGAAAGCATCATGAAAGTAATAGGAGAGGACGACATGACCCAGTCGACAAATTTTCGGAGAATTGGGTGGTTTGAAAGAGGAAAAAATGTACTGTCAAAATGATTTTCAAGGCAGGGGCAACTCGAAACCAGATCCTGCAGGACAAACCGGAGTACTGGAGCATGTACCTTGACAGAGACAGAACACAAGAGAGAGGGATGTTACTGAGAGAGAGGGTGCAACGTTGCAAGGAGGAATGGGAGGCAAGGAAGGAGGGGAGCAGGAGAAACCAGACCCAGGTGGAAGAACAAACACAACGTCCTCCAGTACCATCCACAGAAGGAACCCAACCATGACTCAAGAAATCGTAATGACACGATTGCAAACAAACCATACCCCCGGCCGGGATTGAACCCGCGGTCATAGAGTCTCAAAACTCCAGCCCGTCGCGTTAGCCACTAGACCAGTTAGCCACAATAAGATTCATCCAACTAGGTATATTTCTACACCATAGGAAGGTTAGCACAGGCACCACTGTGACCACAAATGCAAGTTTTTACAGACGAATCTCCAGCTAGCGTGGCCACGCTATGGAGAAGATTATCAGGAGGAGAGTGGTGGAGCACCTGGAACGAAACACGATTATAAACAACAACCAGCATGGATTCATGGAAAGCAAATCCTGTGTCACAAACCTTCTGAAATTTTATGACAAGGTAACAGAAGTAAGAAACGAGAGAGAGGGGTGGGTTGATTGCATTTTCCAGGACTGCAGGAAGGCCTTCGACACAATTCCTCACAGGAGATTAGTGCAGAAGCTGGAGGATCTGGCACGTATAACAGGAAGGGCACTGCAATGGATCAGAGAATACCTGACAGGGAGGCAACGACGGGTCATGGTACGTGATAAGGTATCACAGTGGGCTCCAGTGACGAGCAGGGTACCACAGGGGTCAGTCCTAGGACCAGTGCTATTTTTGATATATATGAATGACATGGTGGAAGGGATGGACTCTGAAGTATCCCTGTTTGCAGGGATAATGAGAAGGATTAAATCGAATGAGGATCAGGCAGGACTAGAAAGAGACCCGGATAGGCTGGATACGTTGTCCACCAACTGGCTTCTCGATTTCAGCCCTGCCAAATGCAAAGTCATGAACATTTGGGAAGGGCAAAGAACACCGCAGACATAGTATAGGCTAGGTGGACAAAGGCTGCAAACCTCACTCAAGGAGAAAGATCTTGGGGTGACCGTAACACCGAGCACGTCTCCAGAGGCACACTTCAACCAAATAAGTGCTGCAGCATATTGGCGCCTGGCAAACCTGAGAATAGCTCTCCGATACCTTAATAAGGAATCGTTCGAGACACTGTACACCGTGTACATCAGGCCCATACTGGAGTATGCAGCACCTGTTTGGAACCCACACTTGGACAAACGCGTCAAGAAGTTAGAGAAAGTGCAAAGGTTTGTAACAAGGCTAGTTCTTGAGCTCAGGGGAATGTCCTATGAAGAAAGGTTAAGGGAAATCGGACTGACGACACTGGAGGACAGGAGGGTCAGGGAAGGCATGACAACAACATACAAAATACTGTGTGGAATAGACAAGGTGGACAGAGACAGGATGTTCCAGAGAGGGGGACACAGAAACAATTGAAAGCTGAAGACTCAGACTAGTCACAGGGATGTTAGGAAGTATTTCTTCAGTCACAGAGTCGTCAGGAAGTGGAATAGCCTAGCAAATGATGTAGCGGAGGCAGGAAACATACATAGCTTTAAGACGAGGTATGACGAAGCTCAGGAAGCAGAAAGACAGAGGACCTAGTAGCGATCAGTGAAGAGGCATGGCCAGTAGCTGAGTCTCGACCCCTGCAAACACAACTAGATGAGTACAATTAGGCGAGTACATACACACACACACACACAAACAGGAAGGCAGGACTACAAAGAGACATGAATAGGCTGGGCACGTGGACCAGAAACTGGCTTCTCGAATTCAACCCTGCCAAATGCAAAGTCATGAAGATTGGGGAGGGGCAAAGAAGACCTCAGACAGAGTATAGGCTAGGTGGACAAAGGCTGCAAACCTCACTCAAGGAGAAAGATCTTGAGATGCCCATAACACCGAGCATGTCTCCGGAGGCACACATCAACCAGCTAACTGGTCTAGCATATGGGCGCCTGGCAAACCTGAGAATAGCGTTTCTATACCTTAGTAAGGAATCGTTCAAGACACTGTACACCGTGTACGTCAGGCCCATACTGGAGTATGCAGCACCAGTTTGGAACCCACATCTGGTCAAGCAAGTCAAGAAATTAGAGAAAGTACAAAGGTTTGCAGCAAGGCTAGTTCCAGAGCTAAAGGGAACGTCCTACGAGGAAAGGTTGAGGGAAATCGGACTGACGACACTGGAGAACAGGAGGGTCAAGGGAGACATGATAACAACATACAAAATACTGCATGGAATAGACAAGGTGGACAGAGACAGGATGTTCCAGAGAGGGGACACAGAAACAAGGGGTCACAATTGAAAGCTGAAGACTCAGATGAGTCACAGGGATGTTAGGAAGTATTTCTTCAGTCACAGAGTCGTCAGAAAGTAAGATAGTCTCGCAAGTGGTGCAGTGGAGGCAGAAACCATACATCGTTTAGAAACGAGGTATGATAAAGCTTCATTGAGCAGGGAGAGGAGGACCCCATAGCGATCAGTGAAGAGGCATGGCCAGGAGCTGAGTTTCGACCCCTGCAGCCATAATTAGGTGAGTTCACACAAATAACACACATTCACACACACACATGGGGGCCCAGAGTAGAAATTGAAGACTCAGGGGGATCAGAAGATATGCATGGAAAGGAAGAATGATTGGAAGAGCAGTGTAAAAGGATGGAACATGAGTGGGAAAGCAAACTAGGCGAACTTCCTGTGAAAATGGAGAAGAGGATGGAGTCAGAGAGGAAGAAATGGGAGTAGCAAGCTGAAGCCGCAGAAGCCAAGATACCAGCTCTACAAGATGAGGTAAGTTTGCTGAAGCAAGTTACAGAGGCGGTGCCCATAGGAGACATGGCATCTGAAGCAGGGGGCCTAATGGAAAGGAAGGTTACAAGACTTATGCTAAAGCTCTATCAGATCACTAAGCAAGGCTGAGGAACAAAAGGGGCGAGCGGTGCAGTGAGAGCAGTAAATGAGGGGGTGCAGGAAGAAAAAAAATGACAGGCTAGACGAAGCCACCAAGAGCTACAGGAAAAATAAGGAAGGCAATAGATATGTACAAATGGGATCCAGAGAGACAGAGGGAAAGGCAATGGGAGGAGGAGGGGGAGAGGTCAGTCTTTATTCATGGACTTTAGCAGAGCAAAGGCAGACAAATTTTCGAGAGATTTAAAACATCATCCAAGAAATATGCTAGAAGGACATGACCAAGATAAGAAACTTTCAGAGAATAAAGGGGTACTTGAAGAGGAAAAATTGGTTGGTCAAACAGATTTTTAAGATAGAGATGGTATGGAATATGATCCTGCAAGAGGAACCACAGCTGAAGGAACAATAAACATACAAGCGGGTGTTCCTAGATGGCGAAAGAACGAGAAAAGGACAAGAGCAGCTGAGGGAGAGGACACAAAAATGAAACGGCTAGAAATAGAGACAATGATCGAGTCAACAGAGAACACCCATAGCTGAACAGAGCAAGAAGCACAAAAACACACAGAACCACCCTCAGAACCCCACTGCCAAATACACTATCCCAAAATAAACCATAATTCACACTCACAGCCCCCACTCCTCACTATGCACTGGAATCCCACATCACTCTGCTAGGTCTCCCAATCCCCAGAGACCCCCCAGAACGCGCTGTTAGATAGGAAACTGAAGATATGGTACACCAAAGCTGATTGAACAGCGAATAAGTGGGAGGAGTGGCACATGGAAGCATCACTGAACATCATAACTCTCACAAAAAACGAGCTCACAGGAATGATAACAGATGCCATCTTTCCTACCAGATATCAGACCCTGAGGAAAGACAGAGGGAACTGAGAAGGTGGAGGAGTGGCATTACTCATCAAAAATCAATGGGATTTTGAAGAGCTGGAGAGAGAGAGAAGAAGCAAGAGACAGAGTGCAGTCAAGGGGGGCCAAAGAATACAAACCTCACTCAAGGAAAAGGATCTTGGGGTGAGTATAACACCAAACACATCTCCTGAGGCATGCATCAACCAATTAACTGCTGAAGCATACAGGCAACTAGCAAACCTAAGAACAACATTCTGACATCTCAGTAAGGAGTCGTTCAGGACTCTGTATACTGTGTACATCAGACCCATATAGGAGTATGCAGCACCAGTTTGGAACCCATATCTGGTAATGCATGTCAAGAAATTAGATAAAGTGCAAAGATTTGCAATAAGACTAGCATCACAGTTGGGGGGCATGTCCTATGAGGAGAGATTAAATGAGATCGATCTAGCAACTCTCGAAGAGAGGAGGGACAAGGAGGACATGATAACGTATAAAATACTGAGATTAATCAATATGATGGACAGAAACAGGTTGTTTCATAGATGGGACACACAAACAAGGGATTATAATTGGAAGCTGAAGAGTCAGATGAGTTACAGGGATGTTAGGAAGTGTTTCTTCAGTCACAGAGTTGTCAAGAAGTGAAATAGTCTGAAAAGGGAGGTCATGGAGGCAGGATTAATATATAGCTTTAAGAAGAGATATGGTAAAGCTCATGGAGCAGGGGGATAGTGACCTAGTAGCGACCAGTGAAGAGGCAGGGCCAGAGGCTATGACTCGACCCCTGCAATCACAATTAGGTGAGTATACATATGAGTAGAAAATGTAGCCTCAGAGAGCAAGACAATGACTCAGGGGACATTAGGAAGTTGGGCCTGGGTAGAAAGAATAAATGGAAGAGATATGGAATAAATTGGGTCAAGAGTGGGAAAGCAAATTAGGTGAACTTAGAGTGAAAACAGAGAGGATGATGAAGGCAGAGAGAAAGAAATGGGAGTCACGAGTTGGAACTGCACAAGCCAAGATATGGGCCCTAGAAAATGAAGAGAAGCGAAATGCAAGGCCAATAACCAGAGAGACAATGGCATCTGGAGCAGGTACACCAACGAGGGGTCAAAAGGAAAGAAAGGAGACAAGAATTATATTGAGGCTCAAAAAGGCCACCAGACAAAATCGAGGAATGAGAGGAGTATGTTGTTGAGCACAGGGACTGCAGTATGTGAAGGGGGGGTTGTAGCTGGAGAAGGAGACAGGCCCAATGCTGAGGCACAACCAGGCCACCAGGTGGTACAGAAAATAATAAAAAAGGTGATGACTGTGTATAAATGGGATCCAGAGATGAGGAAGAAAAAACAATGGGAGAAAGAGAGGGAGATGTCAGTCTTTATTCATGTGCTACAGCAGAGTGAAGGGAAGGGGGGACACAATGAAAGACAGCAGGAAGAAAAACAAGAGAACGAGAATGTCATCAAGAAAACAGGAGAGGATATGAATGAGTTAATACATTTTCGGATAATAGGGAGCGTATTCGAAGGGTAGAAATCGGCCGGCCAAACTGATTGTCTAGACAGAAACGGTGAGCAACAGGATCCTGCAGGAGAAACTATGGCTAAACAAATCAATGAAATATGAGAGGGTGTTCCTAGACTGCAACAGAACGAATACAGAGCAACAACAGAGAGACGAATGATGAAAGAAAGAGACAAGGCTAGAGTCAGTGGAGGACAACCGAAGTCGAGGAGAACAACAAGCACAAACACCCACAGAAGCACACTCAACCCTGCAGCCAAACATACTATCCCAACACAAATTGTACTCCACACCCACAGTCCCCACTGTACACTACACTGTAGAGTACCATACCACCCAGCCAGGCCCCCCACTCCCATAGCCCCACAAACCCCACAGAATGCAGTGATGGAGAGGTAACTGAAGATATGGTACACCGACCCTGATGGAATAATGAATAAGTGGGAGGAGTGGCATGAAAGAAACACAGAGGCATCACCAGACATCACAACTCTCACAGAAACCAAGGTGACAGGAATGATAACAGACACCACATTTCCAAATGTGGTGTCTGTGATAAGGAGTCATTCACATGATAGGCTGAAGGCCTTTAAAAGAAATGGTGATGACTAATATTACCTTATGCCATAATTATGTCCAAGTCCAGACAAAAGTTAAAAATCCTAACAAGAGTGTAACTCTTGTCTAATAAATTTAGAAAACTAAACTAAGCATTAAATATTCATGACTGAAGTTCTATATTTAAAGACTTGATGAGAGCAGTAAGTCAAGTGACTGCTCCATGCAGAAGAGTCCCTTCTTGCCTTCTTTCTGAACAGACATACTACTAGTCATACTTCCCTCACTAGTAATTCAGTCTTCCACTCTTAATGAACTTTTCCATCACAAAGAGCTATGATAAAGCTCAAGGAGCAGGAAGAGTGACTAGTAGCCACCAGTGAAGAGGCAGGGTCAGGAGCTATGACTCAACCCTTGCAACCACAATTAGGTGAGTGCACACACAACACACACACACACACACACACACACACACACACACACACACACACACACACACACACACACACACACACACAAACACACACACACACATCACTACCTGCTAATTCCCAAGGGAATTCCTAATGAGATACCTAATGACCGCAAGTCATAGACTAATAAGATCTCATTGCTGACAAACTACCTCAGAGACTCCTCATACATCTATATACACTCATTAATATACACCATATACACTCATTAATATACACCATATACACTCATTAATATACACCATATACACTCACTAATATACACCATATACACTCACTAATATACACCATATACACACACTAAAACCAAGAACACTAAAACTAAGAACACTAAAACTTAGAAGACTAAAAACTAAGAATACTAAAACTAAGAACACTAAAACTAAGAACGTTAAAACTAAGAACACTAAAACTAAGAACATTAAAACTAAGAACACTAAAACTAAGAACACTAAAACTAAGAACACTAAAACTTAGAACACTAAAACTAAGAACATTAAAACTAAGAACACTAAAACTAAGAACGTTTTTAAAAATAAGAACACTAAAACTAAGAACACTAAAACTAAGAACATTAAAATAAGAACACTAAAACTTAGAACACTAAAAATAAGAACACTAAAACTAAGAAAAACTAAAACTAAGAACATTAAAACTAAGAACACTAAACTGAACACTAAACTAAGAACATTAAAACTAAGAACATTAAAACTAAGAGCACTAAAACTAAGAACATTAAAACTAAGAACACTAAAACTTAGAACACTAAAACTAAGAACATTAAAACTAAGAACATTAAAACTTAGAACACTAAAACTAAGAACATTAAAACTAAGAACACTAAAACTAAGAACATTAAAACTAAGAACATTAAAACTAAGAACATTAAAACTAAGAACACTAAAACTAAGAACATTAAAACTAAGAACACTAAAACTAAGAACATTAAAACTAAGAACATTAAAACTAAGAACACTAAAAACTAAAAACCCACTAAAACTAAGAACATTAAAACTAAAAACACTAAAACTTAGAACACAAAAAACAAAGAACACTAAAACTAAGAACACTAAAACTAAGAACATTAAAACTAAGAAACACAAAAAACTTAGAACACTAAAACTAAGAACACTAAAACTAAGAACACTAAAACTAAGGACATTAAAACTAAGAACACTAAAACTTAGAACACTAAAACTAAGAACATTAAAACTAAGAACACTAAAACTAAGAACACTAAAACTAAGAACAACTAAAACTAAGAACACTAAAATTTAAGAACATTAAAACTAAGAACACTAAAACTTAGAACACTAAAACTAAGAACACTAAAACTAAGAATATTAAAGCTAAGAACACTAAAACTTAGAACACTAAAACTAACACTAAAATCTAAGTCATGAACACCATAACCTAAGAGAGGAACACCAAAAACTAACACATCAACACCCATAATTACAACATGAACACCAATATAACCACCAAAAAGTAACACATGATTACCCGAAAATATGAAATCTTTCCCCCCCCCCCCCCCGCAAAAAAAAAAGAGACATGACCACCAAAAACATGAACAGAAAAACTAATCCATCATTACCAACTAAGACGTGTTTGCCAAAAAAACTAATACATGGTTGCCAAAGCACAAGCATAAAAGCTAAGACATGACATGAACACTAAATACAGAACCATAAATACCTAAGACATGAACAGCATAACCTAAGACATGATCACCAAATACTAACATAGAAACACCAACAACTGTCTCATGAACGCCAAAAACTAGCACAATAATTCCCATAACTATATCATGATTGCCAGAAAATGAAACGTGAACATTGAAAAATAAGACATGATTGTCCCCATCATAAATGACCACCAAAACCATGAAGTCAAAAAACTAACACATTATCACCAATTAAGACATGATCACCAATACCTGAGACATGACCACCAATACCTAAGACATGACCATTAATACCTAAGACATGACCACCAATACCTAAGACATCGCCAATACCTAAGACATGACCACCAATACCTAAGACATGACCGCCAATACCTAAGACATGACCACCAATACCTAAGACATGACCACCAATACCTAAGACATGACCACCAATAACTAAGACATGACCACCAATACCTAAGACATGACCACCAATACCTAAGACATGACCACCAATAACTAAGACATGACCACCAATACCTAAGACATGACCACCAATACCTAAGACATGACCACCAATACCTAAGACATGACCACCAATACCTAAGACATGACCACCAATAACTAAGACATGACCACCAATACCTAAGACATAACCACCAATACCTAAGACATGACCACCAATACCTAAGACATAACCACCAATACCTAAGACATGACCACCAATACCTAAGACATGACCACCAATACCTAAGACATGACCACCAATACCTAAGACATAACCACCAATACCTAAGACATGACCACCAAAACTAAGATGTGAACACAAAAAAAAAACGCAAAACTGCCAAAAAAACTAAAGACATGACCACAAAAAAAAGCACGAAACAAAACCTGAGACAAAACATGAACAATAAAATAACACAAGCACATAAAACTCGTACATTAACACAAAAACCTAAGACATAATCACCAATATTGCCAAAAACTAAGATATGACATGAACACTAAATGCAGAACCACCAGTATCTAAGACATGAACACCATAACCTAAGACATGAACACCAAAATCTATTACAAGAACATCCAAAGCTATATCATGAGCCTTAAAAAAGACATGATTACCAGAAACCCAACACAACATCACCCAAAACTATATCATGATCACCATATAGGAGAACTTGGGAACACATAGAAGACCCAACCTTTATTTAAAAAAAAAACATAATAAGACAAAGATCGTGAGGGCCAGGAAGGTATTGAGAACCTTCAAAACAAGGGAAATATGCCAGTGATGACAATATTCAGATCGCTACTGATCCCTCATTTGGCATATTGCTCGGTGTTGATGGCCCTGTTAAAACGTGAGAACATAAGAACATAAGAAAGGAGTAGCACTGCAGCAGGCCTGTTGGCCCATACTAGGCAAGTCCTTCACAATCCATCCCACTAACAGAATATTTGCCCAACTCAATTTTCAGTTCTACTCAAGGAACAAGCTTTGATAATTCTATTAACTCAAGTGCAAGTCCCACTCAAATCAAACCCTTCTCACTCATGTAGTTATCCAACCTAAATTTGAAACTATCCAAGGTCTTAGCCTCAATAATAACCCAACTAGGTAGACTGTTCCACTCATCAACTACCCTATTTCCAAACCAATACTTTCCTATATCCTTTCTAAATCTAAACTTGTCTAATTTGAATCCATTATTGCGGGTTCTCTCTTGGAGAGACATCCTCAAGACCTTATTAATATCACCTTTATTAATACCTATCTTCCACTTATACACTTCGATCATGTCTCCCCTCATTCTTCGTCTAACAAGTGAATGTAATTTAAGAGTCTTCAATCTTTCTTCATAAGGAAGATTTCTAATGTAATGAATTAATTTTGTCATTCGTCGCTGAATGTTTTCTAACGAATTTATGTCCATTCTGTAATATGGAGACCAGAACTGAGCTGCATAATCTAGGTGAGGCCTTACTAATGATGTATAAAGCTGCAGTATGACCTCTGGACTTCTGTTGCTTACACTTCTTGATATAAATCCCAGTAATCTATTTTCCTTATTACGCATTGCTGTCTTGGTTTAACTTGGTTTAAGGTTGCTGCTTACCATATCCCCCAAATCTTTTTCGCATTCTATACGGCTAAGTTCAACATTATTAAGCTGGTAGGTGCTAGGGTTATGGACATTTCCGAGCTTTAGAACTTTACATTTATCTGCAATGAACTGCATCTGCCACTTTTCTGACCACGAACTGAGTTTGTCTAAATCCTCCTGAAGTTCCGAGACATCAACGTCTGAATCGATTATCCTACCTATTTCCGTGTCATCAGCAAATTTGCTTACGTCACTAGTAATTCCCTTGTCAAGGTCATTTATATATATTATAAACAACAATGGACCTAAAACTGATCCCTGCGGAACACCACTTATTACAGATCCCCCACTTAGATTTAACCCCATTTATGCACACTCTCTGCTTCCTATTAGTGAGCCATGACTCGGCCCATGACAGCATTTTTCCCCCAATGCCATGAGCAGCCACTTTCTTCAACAGTCTCTGATGTGGTACTCTATCAAAAGCCTTACTAAAATCTAAATAAACAATATCGAATTCTTTATCATGATCAACGGCCACAAAAGCTTTACTAAAGAAGGTTAATAGATTAGTTAGGCAGGAACGGCCCCTGATGAAACCATATTAAGTAACATTAATCAAATTCTGCCTATCGAGATGGCTTCTTATGCTATCAGCTATAATTGACTCTAGTAATTTGCCTACAATTGAGGTCAGGCTTATTGGGCGGTAATTTGACGGTAACGACTTGTCCCCTGTTTTAAAAATAGGAATTACATTAGCCATCTTCCACATATTAGACACTACACCTGTTTGAAGAGATAAATTAAAAATATTAGTTAATGGTTCACAGAGTTCCATTTTGCATTCCTTAAGAACCCTTGAAAAAACCTCATCAGGACCCGGTGACTTATTTATAATGCTTCAAACGGTCTATCAGTTTGATAACTATTTCACTAGTGACTGTGATATTACATAATTTATCTTCTTCAGGCCCACTGAAAAACCTAATTATTGGGATATTATTAGGGTCTTCCTGGGAAAAAACGAGAGAAAATAATAATTAAAAATCGAGCACATTTCATTCTCCTTGTCAGTAAGATGCCCATAGTTATTTTTAAGGGGACCTATCTTATCTCTAACTTTTGTTCTACAGACCTGGAAAAAACTCTTTGGGTTAGTTTTAGAATCCTTAGCAACTTTAATTTCATAGTCACGTTTAGCTTTTCTTATCCCCTTTTTAACATCCCTCTTAATGTCAATATACTGATTCATAAGATGACCCTCGCCTCTTTTGATATGCCTATAAATGCCATTCTTCTGCTCTAAAAGATATTTGAGCCTATTATTCATCCATTTTGGGTCATTTCTATTCGATCTAATTTCTTTATACGGGATAAATGTTCTTCGGGCAGTATGTATAGTGTTCAGAAAACTGTCATATTGATAGCTCTCTTCGTTACCCCAGTCAACAGATGATAAGTGTTCTCTAAGCCCATCGTAATCTGCTAAGCGAAAATCTGGGACTGTTACTGAGTTATCCCTACTATCATACTTCCATTCAATGCTAAAGGTAATTGATTTATGACCGCTTGCGCCGAATTCCTCTGTAATTTCTAAATTATTAACAAGGGTTTCCTTGTTTGCCAGAACCAAATCAACCAGGTTATTTCCCCTTGTAAGTTCTGTCACAAGCTGCTTCAAAAAACAATCCTGAACTACTTCTAAGAAATCGTTAGACTCTAAATTCCCAGTCAAGAAATTCCAATCAATATGACTAAAGCTGAAGTTCCCTAGAATTACTACATTATCGTGCCTTTTGGCCTTAACATTTTCCTCCCATAGTAGTCTCCCTTGGTCCCTATCTAAGTTTCGGGGACGGTATATCACACCTAAAATCAATTTTTCATGCCGCTCTGAAAATTCTATCCGAAGAGACTCTGTATGTGTTATTTAAAAGCAAGAGAAATATCAGAGCTGGAACATTTATTGCACACATTGAGCCAGTAAAGCACTTAAATTGCTGGGAATGCCTTAAAGTTTTGAACATGTATTCACTAGAGCAGAAGAGAGAGATATACATAATATATTCCTGGAAAGTTCCCGAGGGTCTGGTCCTAAATCTGCACACTGCCATATAAACGTACCGGAGTGAGAGATGTGAGAGGAAGTGCAAAATAAACCCAGTGAGGAGCAAGGGTAGAATGGGTACGATAAGGGAACACTCTATTCGTGGCCCCATACTGTTCAACATCTTACCAGAAGATATCAGAAACATAGCTGGGACAAGTGTAGAAGTCTTCAAGAGAAAACTGGACAAGTATCTTCACCAGATGCCAGATCAACCAGGCTGTAACATATATGTAAGACAGCGGGTCTCCAGCAGCAGCAGCCTGGTTCAGCAGGCAAGCACCAGACGAGCCTTGCCCATAGCCGGGCTTCAATAGTAGTGAGACTCTAGATAATCATCAAAGGTATATCAAAAGTATACATAAGATGCAGACAAAAAATAACAGAAACGTCGCATAATCTTGTGGGATAAACACCTCAAGGAGGAGGACATCGGGTTGAGGCTAGCACCGAGCACACTGCCTGAACCACACACTTGAATAACAAATGGGCATCTGAGGAACCTAAGCTTAGCCTTCAGGAATCTTAACGAGGAATAATTCACTACACAACATATGTAAGACCCATACAGGAGTACGCTGCAGCAGCATGGAATCCACACCAGATCAAGCTTGTCATGAAAGTGCAAAATGTGAAGAGGTTTGGAACGAAAATTTCTCCTGAAGCTGAAGAGAAACTTTGAGAAAAAACTAAATGAGCTAAACTTGATGACACTAGAGGACAGAACCGGGGTGACATGGTAACTAAATACTGAATTGTACTGACAGGGTGAACAGGAACATATACTAGTTCAAAAGTTCAAAGTGGTGGAGGTAGGATCCATCCCCAGATTAAAGACAGGGGTTCATGATGAAAGGATTGTACCCTGTAGTGGCCACTTGAGGGGAAGGGCTCAAGAGCTGAGACTCGACCCCTGAAACTACAAACTGGGTACCAGTAGGTTAGTACATATGTACACTTAAGTAACACGGAAACGTATACTGTACCAGTCAGTGGATCTAACAAATCGTAGAATGTTATAAGAAAAAGTTTCTTCCACAGCATCTGGTAATCTGGCCACTGTCGCCTTCAGGGCTGGACCTGGATCTCACCATACTGCCACAGTCTCTGAAGTCGGCCGGTTACTCCACACACATCGTCGGCAAGTTAGTATCTCAGTAACTGTGACATCATAATGTGCTTGTGATCTTCTGGGTCGTACGTGAGTGTGGGTCTTCCAGTTAGTGCATCTGAGTGATCTAGTTCGTGCATCTGAATGTCTTTTTTCTTCTTGGTGCATAAATGTTGTCTTCTAGTTTATAAGTCAGTGTAGTTGTCTGGTTCGTGTCATTTTTGTCTGTTTCGTGTCATTTTTGTCTGGTTCGTGTCATTTTTGTCTGGTTCGTGTCAGTGTTGTCTGGTTCGTGTCAGTGTTGTCTGGTTTGTGTATCAGTGTTGTCTGGTTTGTGTATCAGTGTTGTCTGGTTTGTGTATCAGTGTTGTCTGGTTCATGTATTAGTGTTGTCTGGTTCATGTATCAGTGTTGTGTCAACTTTGTTTGGCTACAGAATCAGTGTTAACCAGTTTGTGCTTCAGTCTTGTGTTCTGGTTCATATGTCTTCGTTGTTTCGGTTCTGCTTGTGTGTTATCTGGTTCGTGAGGTTGTCTTCCAGTTCGTGAGTTAGTGCGGTTTATGGTCCATTTACCAGTGTTGTCTGGTTTACGTGTGAGAGTTAATTTTATCTGGCAAATGCCTCATTGTTCTTCTATTTGTTTGTTAGCATAGTTTCGTGAGTTAGTGTTTCTTGGTTCGTACATCAATTTTGTCTGGTTCGTGCTTCAGTCTCATTTACTGAGTCCTACAGCAGTGTGGTCTTCTGGTTTCGTGCTTAGGTGTAATTTTTTAGTTCGACAGTGATAAGGAAATGTGAAGAATTTTTAATAATTATTTTTTTTCAGGTTTTATGCAAGAAAAAACTAGTGAAATTCCAGAAATAATAAACTCCGTTGAACTGAACGATAATAAGTTATGCACGAACCAAGTCACTTGTGACAGGATTCTCAGACAAATAGACAAATTAAAACCTAATAGATCCCCAGGCCCTGATGAACTTTTCACAAGGGTTATAAAGGAATTTAAGGTGGAACTTAGTAAACCTTTGGCTAGTCTTTTCAACATATCTCTGCAAACTGGTACAGTGCCAAATAAGTGGAAAATGGAAAATGTGATGCCTGTCTACTAAGGAGACAAGTCCTTACCTTCAAACTACAGCCCAATAAATTGATGGAATCTTTAATTGCCGAGGCAATTTGTAGCCATCTTGAAAGACATAATGAATCTCAGCATGGTTTAACTAAGGAGCTTTCCTGTCTTACGAATTTATTAACTTACTTCACTAAGGTATTTGAGGAGGTAGATCATGGTAATGAATATGATATTGTGTGTATGAACTTCAGTAAGGCTTTTGACAGAATTCCACATCGGAGACTATTGAGGAAAGTAGAGGTACACGGAATAAGAGAATTTTTTTCCTTGATAGAGGTGTGGCGAACAGATAGGCAACAGAAAGTTTGTGACGAGTGGGGACTCATCACAAGTAATGTCCACAGGGATTTGAGCCCTTTGTTGGTCACAATTTACATGAACGATATAGATGAGAGTATAAACAGCGACATAAAGTAAGTTTGCCGATGACACCAAAATAGGCAGTCGAATTCATTCTGACGAGGACACTAGAATGCTCCAAGATCTGAATAGACTGGTGCAGTGGTCGGTGAAGTGGCAGATGCAGCTTAACATAGACAAATGCAAAGTTCTAAGGGTTGGAAAAGTAAATAACCATGACACTCATAAACTAAATAATGTAGATCTTAATATCTATGATTGCGAAAAAGATTTGGGAGTTGTGGTTAGCAGTAATCTAAGGCTGAGACTACAGTGAGTAAGTATTCGGTATAAAGCAAGTAGAATTGTTGGCTTCATATCAAGAAGTATAATTAACAGGAGTCCGCAGGTTATTCTTCAACTCTATTTATCTCTGTTAAGGCCTCATTTAGATTATGCTGCGCAGTTCTGGGCGCCGTATTACAGAACGGATATAAATGTTCATGAAAAAGTACACGGTAAAATGACAAAATTGATCCCATGTATCAGATATCTTCCCTATGGGGAAAGACTGAGGCCAGAATCTGCACTCTCTAGAAAGGCGTAGAATTATGGGGGGATATGAGTGAGGTGTATAAATGGAAAACAGGAATATGACTGTGATGTATAAATAGAAAACAGGAATAAATAAAGGGAATGTAACGTTCTAAAATTGACTCACGAAATCGTAATGACACGATTGCAAACAAACCATACCACGGGTTGGGTTTGATCCTGCGGTCAGAGAGACTCAAAACTCCAGACCGTCGCGTTAGCCACTGGACCAGCGGGATCAAACCCCACCCGTGGTATGGTTTGTGCTAAAATTATCTAACGAAGACAAGACTCGCAGCAATGGATTCAAGTTTGTAAAACTTAGATTCTTAACAGGTATAAGAAAGCATTAGTTTGGTAATAGGGTTGTGGATGAGTGTTTAAAACACCCGAGTACCGTCACTGAAGCTAAAACATTACATAGTATTAAAAATAGTTTAGATAAATACATGAGTAAATGTGGATGGGTGTGAGATGGACCTGACTTGCATGGGCCAGTAGGCCTGCTGCAGTGCTCCTTAATAATAATAATAATAATAATAATAATAATAATAATAATAATAATAATAATAATAATAATAATAATAATAATAATAATAATAATAATAATATCTTTATTTCTACAAGTACATGTACAAGGTATACAGACCATACTTGACATCAATGACATACTACTATATAGAAAGCCTCTTGTTATGCAGAGCATTTCCCGGAAATTAGGTCAATTTTGTCCCGGGATGCGACCATGCCAGTCGACTAACACCCAGGTAACCATTTTACTGATAGGTGAGCATAGACAACCGTATATGGAAACACTCCTAATGTTTCTACCCTCTCCGGGAATCGAACCCGGACCCTCACCGTGTGAAGCGAGAACTTTTGGCACCAGGCCTCGGGCCACCTTCTTTCGTATGTTCTAATCATTGAAGAGTACATTTAATCTTCCTACATATACATAGACTAGACAAAAGTAATACACATGTTGCTGGATTCCAGGTGGCATCTTGGTTTCTGCTCGTGGCAGTACACCCCGACCCTGCGAGGCTTCGACACCTTCTATGGTTACTACCAAGCTGGAGAGGACTACTACAGCCGTATTTGTTCACCACGTTACTTCGAGGATGTAATCTGCGGTGACAGTAAGTCTACTTCTTTACTCGCAAGCACAAAAATTAAAATTTAAAAAGTCCGACGTGTCATTCTCTGCCAAAGTAATATATTAAGTCAGGAAGTATTACCGAGAGACAGCAGCTACCGAAAGCTGGGTTTTTTTAATTTCAAATATTTATGTCTGGTGAGATTTGTTCCAATATTTTATTTCGATTTAGGGGCGTCTTGTGGTGTTCACTAAGTAAAAACAAAATACTCAGTTTATTTTTAAATATAAGTAACAGACATAGGTTAAACATTAAAGTACACTGTAATTAGGATGATTAAAGCGTATATATTTTTTTAATTATTATATAATATTACAATATAATTGTTTTAGAGAAAATGAGCTACGGTTACGACTTCAGGAGGAATACAGATGTTGAAGATACAGACAACGGCACCTACTCCCCGGTGAATATCTTTCTGAACCTTTAACTCAGTTTATAATGTAACGTAGATCAAACTAAGCCTGATAAATTGTTAAATAATTTTGAACCGTCTAAAATATTCTTTAGCATGCTGGCGAACACCGTCAGTCAAGAATACTTTACATAATGTGGGGTTAAAAGTTAACTCTCAGTGTATATTCAGTGTGACATACATCTGTCGCAGTTCATACACTGAAAGTTGTCCACAGCATCATAAGACGAGACTGGTAACTGGTGTTGTTTACTGCGATTACTGATAGCTGTCACTCTCATCAGTTATTTAAATGATAAATTGTCACTTGATATATTGGTGACAGTGTCACCAATATATCAAAGAACGGTGTTACTGTTGCAGTTTTATAACTGTAGTGTAAGCATGGTTTTAGTAAGACAGTGATGGAGTGAATGATGAAAGTTTTTCTTTATCGGGCCACCCTGCCTTGGTGGGAGACGGCCGATGTGTTAATAATAACTGTCACTCCCCATTTACTATCCATTTAAATATCATTTTCATTGCATTCCACCGATGTCTGAGACATTTAGTAACTGACTCACGAAATCGTAATGACACGATTGCAAACAAACTATACCACGAGCGGGGATAAAACGTGTGAGTCATGATGACGGCTTTAATTAAGCTAGAGTTAGTCACGGCTACGCTGGCGGGAGATTCGTCTGTAAAAACTTGCATTTGTGGTCACAGTTGTGCCTATGCTAACCATCCTATGGTATATAATATACCTAGTTGGGTTAATGTTATTGTAACCAGCTGGCCCAGTGGCTAGCGCGTCGGTCTGGAGTTTTATGACTCTCTGGTCGCTGGTTCTATCCCCGCCCGTGGTATGGTTTACATCTAGTTAATAGTTCCTGTCTTATTGAATATGATTTCAGTGTCTTTACTCGAGGCAATTTGGGATCCTCTTTTCGAAAGTAATTAAGAATATAAGCTTATTCTATTTTTGCTACGACGTGTTTTTTTTTTTTTTAAGAATCACTGATCTCCTACACAGTTCCTCTTCACTTCTTACGTCGAAAACCTACTGTCGTCCAGGAATCCTGAGGATCCCATGTTCCTGTACTTACCATTCCAAAGTGTTCACGCTCCTCTTCAGGTCCCTGAGGAATATACTGAACCATACAGCTTCGTTAATGATGAAAACCGCAGAATTAAACTCGGTGAGAATTGTCAGTCCTTCTGTAACTTAGAAGAAATAATCAGAGCAACTCTCATTGTTCAGCAGGATATGTTAATATATAATTCGATATAAAAACTTTTATTTAGAAAAGCACTACAGTTGTTTTAGGTAAGAAACATTACTGTATATTAAATAACTTTAATTAAAGACCTTCTAATTGAGTGGGGAGTAAAACTGGATTTATATCTACAATTAACTTACCTTTTACTAACAAATTTATGATATTTGGTTCATGTGTCTGGTATGTCTTTTTCATATATAGATTATTCTTCAATCACTCTTTATATTCCTCAATAAGAAGACAATTAAACACAGATTTCAGTAGAGTTGCTATGTGGCTGACCACATATTTTTCATTTAGTTCTATTATTATCTGTGAGTCTGTTGATCTTCCAGAACCACTGGGATGTAAATAGCGTGCTAAAAATATCTAGCCTAGACAGGACTTGCAGCAATGTATTTGTGAGGGAAAATTTCAATAGATAGGAGTAGCGAGGGAGTATATAGTAACAATAGTTTCATTGCCGGCTACTTGTTAAGGTAGGGTAAGTCAAGCTCCCGCTATTCCCGCCTTTTTTCCCCCACCCCAAAAGTGATAGTTTGATTGCCGGCTGCTTGTTAAGGTAGGGTCAGTCTAGCTCCGGCTATCCCTTCCCCTCCTTCTTCCCCCCCCCCGAAAGGTGACGTGTGGGGCTCCAGTCCAAACAGTAATCACTAGACTCACAGCTCCCAGCACTACTTTAAGTACATGCCTGCCCTTTTTTCTTGGTTTTTTTGGGTTGGGCCCTTTTTTTTAAAAAAATAAACTTGTCCCTTTTGGTTTGCCCATTTTTGTAAAATCCCCACATCTTTGGGAAG
>NC_069467.1:28037614-28066568 GCF_026875155.1 Cherax quadricarinatus
TATCGAGATGGCTTTTTAATTCAGCTAACTGAACTAGTAATTTTCTACAATTGCGGTCAGGCTTTTTGGGCTTTTAATTTTGACGGTAACGTTGCCCCTACTTTAAAAATAGGAATTACATTAGCCATTTTCCCACTATCGGGCCTAACCTGTTTGAAGAGTAAATAAAAAATATTAGTTAATGGTTCACGAGTTCCATTTTGCATTCCTTAAGAACCCTTGAAAAAACCTCTCAGGCCCCGGTGACTTATTTTGCTTCAGTCGGTCTATCTGCTTCACAACCTTTCACTGTGACTGTGATGTTAATAATTTTTTCTTCGGGCCCCCATATAAAAATTAATTGCCGGAATATTATTAGTGTTTTCCTCTGTAAAAACCGAGAGAAAAAAATTTTTTAAAAAACGAGCACATTTTTCTCCTTGTCAGAAAGATCCCCAAGTTATTTTAAGGGGCCTATCTTATCTCAAAACTTTTGTTCTATAGACTGGAAAAACTTTTTGGGTTATTTTTAAAATCCTTAGAAACTTTAATTTCATACCCCCCTTTTAGTTTTTCTTTTCCCTTTTTAAGTCTCTCTTAATGTCAATATATGATTATAAGATGCCCCTCACCCTTTTGATACCCCTAAAAAATTCCCTTTTATGCCTGTGATATTTCCCCTTTTTATTCATCCATTTTGGGTCATTTCCATTTGATCTAATTTCTTTATAGGGGGAAATAAACGTTCTTTGGCAGCATGTATAGTGTTCAGAAAACTGTCATATTGATGTTCTTCTTTTCCCCCAGTCAACAGAAGATCAGTGTTCCTAATCCCATCGAAATTTGCTAAGCGAAAATTGGGACTGTTACTGAGTTACGCTACTATCGAAATTTCCATTCTTTCTAAAGTAATTGATTTGTGGTCGCTAGCCCCCGTTCCTCTGAAATTTCAAAATTATTAACAAGGGATTTTGTTTACCAAAACTAAGTCAAGCGGTTATTTCCCCTTGTAGGTTCTGTCACAAACTGCTTCAAAAAAACTCCTGAAACTTCTTAAAAAGTGTTTTGATTCAAAATTCCAGTCAAAAAATTCCAATCAATATGAATAGTTAAAGCCCTAGAATTTATACTTTATGTGCCTTGTGGCCTTAAAAAATTTTTCCCCCCATAGTAGTCTCCTTGGTCCCTATCTAAGTTTGGGGGGAGGGTTTAAAACACACCTAAAATAAATTTTTCATCCCCCTCTAAAAATTCTACCCAAAAGATTTTTTATGATTATTCAGTTTTAATCCCCGTTTTATGCAACAGTTCAAGGATCTGGGAATACAAATCCACCCCCCCCCTTTCCGATACTTTATTACTTGGAACAATTTAAAACCCCGAATGTGACTTTTCCGAAATTTTTGCCCCGACTTTCTGAATTAAACACGTTTCAGTTAAGCAAATACGTCAATGTTACTGCACTAAAAATAATCTAAAAATCGTCAATCTTACCCTAGCACTCGGTATTGTTTAAAGATTAAAAAGACTCCCCTTTCTCTTTCCCCTTTCCCTGCTCATTTCTTTTTTTTAACAAAAACCTATTATGTCCTTATAAAGGTGTCAGGCTTTTAAATATCTACCTCGTTCTGTTATTACTAGTTCCCCTAGAACTATAATATTACTTTATGGGACTTCACTTTTTTCCTGCCAAAAAACCTATACAACTAACTTTTCCCTAGTTTAAAGTCCTTACTGCCCCCTACGCGTTGCCAGTACCCCCCCCCAGACTAATAACTAAACCCCCTCCCTGGCATACATGTTATTTCTCCCAAAAGAAAGGGGTCTATTTTGTAATTAAATGTTACCGATTTTCCTTACGTATTTGCCCAGCCAGAATTGACACCAATTTGCCCTGGAAACCTCTTTCCAACTTCTCTCCTTGGAAAAAATACCACATAGCAGGGTTTCCCCCCCTTTCCTCAAATTATTTTTATTGGGGACCTTATGTAAAGGTCTTATCCTACTTCTGCCAACTCGTTTTCCGCACTGAGAAGAAAAAGGGGTTTGCCCTATTACCTCTCATGATGTATGCAGAGGCAAACATATCCTCCATCTCCCCGGAAAGAAAACCCTCTGTCTCCCCCCCTGTCCTTAAAGGGAGTATGAGACAGAGGAACTTGCTCCCTTTTGGTAATCTTTTCAACATATCACACAAATGGAATGTGCCTGATAAGGGGGGAAATGCAAATGTTAAATATTTAAAGGCAGGTGACGGGTCCTTTAGCTTGAACATAGACCAAAAAAGCCTTACCCCATAGAGGGAAAATTTACGGAATCAATAACTGCCGAAGCAATTCGTCCCATCTTGTGGGAAAAGATTGATTAATGAATCTCCCCGGTTTTAAAAAGGGGCGTTCCTGTCTTCAAATTTGCTAATTTTCTCACTAAGGTGTGGGAGGTAGACATGGAACAAATTATTGTTTGTGTATATGCACTTCAGTAAGGCTTTCGATAGATTTCCACACAAGAGGCTATTGGGAAATTTAAAGGCACACGGAATGGAGGAGAATTTTTTTCTGGGTAAAGGCTGGTAAAAAATAAGCAGCAGAGAGTTTGCTAAATCAGGGGGAAAATCAGAATGGGGGCACGTCAGGCGGGGCTCCACGGAGTCAGTTTTGGGGCCCCTTTGTTGTTCACAATCTACTTTAAACAATTTATATAGGGTTTTAAAAGGGGACAAAAGGAAATTTGCTGATGACCCAAAATGGGCCCCGTTCAATTATTCTATTGGGACATTGTGCACTCTATCTAGGCGGGATATTGCTGACATAACAGCCCCTTTAAAGGCAGGTGAAATTGCTGCCTAGAAATGTACAGGAACCTTCACGAGAACCTTACGGCGTGCATAACGGAGATAAAACCTCAATTTCTGGGGGCGTTGAGGTTCCCAAAACTGTATTCCTGAACGCAGGGGGGAGAGATACATGTTAATACACCTGGAAAATCTGGGGACTAGTACCCAACTTGCACCGAAAAAACACTCCTAGAAAGCAAAAAACTTGGCAGACGATGCAAATCCCCCAAATGAAAAACAGGGTGCCTAGCACGTTAAGAGACCCTTCAATAAGTGTCAGGGGCCCCAGATGTTAACTACCTCCAGAAAACTAAGGGGGATTACCAACCGCCCCCGGCAGTCTTAAATGGCATGGACAAGCACTAAAGTCGGTTCCCGAAGCCCGGGGTGTGGCTCGTTTTGTTGGTTTTGGGGCAGCCCGCGCAACAGCCCGTTTGATCAGGCTTGATCCACCGGGGCCCGGTCCAGCCGGGCCCCGGGGGCGTTGACCCCCCGAACTCTCTCCCCGGGAAACTCCCGGTACCCCCAGGTTTTTTAATAGCTGATGCAGGTGGCCCCGGGGGCTGGGGGCTAAAAACTCCCGTTCACACAGGAGGGCCCGGGTTCGATTCCCGGGGGGTGGAAACATTTCGAACGTTTCTTCACCTTTGTCCCGTTCACCTAGCAGAAAAAGGTACCGGGGGGTTTTGTCGCTGGTGTGGGGTCGCTCCCGGGGAAAAGATTAAGGGCCCCCGGAAAAAAAGTTAGACAGTCCTCGATGACGCACTGACTTTTTGGGTTATCCCGGGTGGTAACCCCCGGGGTTAAAATCCCAAAAGAAAACTTATCTTAAGCAGTGGCCCCGGGGAAGTGGCAGATGCAGTGTAATATACACAAAAGCAAATTTCTAATGTTGGACAGGGAAAAACCATGCCCCTTATAAATGAATATGTTGATCTTAAAAATATTGAAACTAAAAAAAATTCATGGTTTTGGTTAGCTAATCTCAAACCAAGACAACAGTGATTTTGTTGAAAAAAAGTTTCAGAATCTTGGCTTCAATTTTAAGAAGCTAAATAATTTGAAGTCCTTGGTTGTTTTTCAACCCCATATATCCTTTGGTTTGGCCTTTATTTGTTTTGTGCCCCAGTTCTGGTCACCGTATTTCAGATTGGGTATAAAAGTCTGGAAAAAAATTCAGGGGGAAGATGACAAACTGATCCCCTGTTTTCAGAAAACTTCCCCATTAGGATAGATGAGGGCGTGAATCTTTTTCTTCGAAAGAGTAGAATTAGGGGGGGGGTATGACTGAGGTGTTTAAGTGGAAAACAGGAAAAAAATAAAGGGGATGTAAATTGGTGTGAAAATATCCCGCCATGACGGACTCGCAGCAATGGTTTCAAGTTGGAAAACTTTTAGATTCAGGGAAAGGCATGGAAAGCACTGGTTTTGGTAAAAGAGTTGTGGATGAGTGGAACAAATCCCCAGTATGTCATAGAAGCAAAAACTTTGTTGTAGTTTTTAAAAATAGGTTTGGGTAAATACAGAGTGGGGGTGGGGGGGTTGTGTTTGAACCCGATAGCTTGTGCTACCCTGTTGTTACTGTGCCCTTTTTAAATGGAAAGTGACTTGATAGGTGGTCTTGTTTAAGCCGGGGGGGGGGAGGGCTGCTTCGCATGGGTCGTAGGCCGTTGCAGTGTTCCTTCTTTCTTTTTGTTCTCATTATTAATTGTGAGGGGGGGTAGCAACTAAAATTGGGAGTTTACGCTGAGGATTTAATTTTAAATTTTCTCTGTCCTTTTACCATTATAGAAACTGTTTATTCTTGGGTAAAGGAAAAAGTCTGGGAAAAAAAATTCCACTTGATGTTTTCATGTAAAAAGCGTCAATTTTTTATCAAAAAAAAAAAAGCAAATATTTTCTCCCCAAATAATATTCTTAACCCCCTTGTCCTGGTTTATTGGGGAAAATAGTTATTGTTGTCGAGTAATTAATGATTGTAATTAACGAAAGGGCTTTATATGGTAGGCATACTGTAGACTACTGGTACTGGCTTGGTATGACATCTGGTCTGGCATACTGGTACTGGGTATGGTATGGGTCTGGTACTGATACTGGTACTGGCATATGGACATAAAGGTATGGCATACTGGTACTGGCATACTGGGGGCGGATATGGTATGAAAATGGTACTGGCATATGGTATGCTACTGGTACGGCATACTGGTACTGGGATACTGGTACTGGATACTGGGATTGATACGGGACTGGCTACTGGTACTGAATTGGTACTGGCATATGGTCTGACATACTGGTATGGCATACTGGTACTGGCATACTGGTACTGGGTATGGTATGCTACTGGTACGGCATACTGGTATGCTACTGGTACTGGATATGGTATGGCATATGGTATGGCTTTTGGGATGAATATGGTACTGGCAACTGGTACTGACCTGGTATGGGATACTGGTACTGGCATATGGTACTGGCATAGGTACTGACTTCCGGTCTGGCATATGGTACTGAATATGGTCTGGCATTTTTTTTTTTTACTGGTACTGGATCTGGTTTGGCTTGGTACTGGCTACTGGTACTCATACTGGTACTGGGATATGGTACTGGCTACTGGTAGGCATACTGGTACGGCATACTGGTACTGGCATACTGGTACTGGCATACTGGTACTGGCATACTGGTACTAGCATACTGGTACTGCATACTTTTTGGTAATGACATACTGGTACTGGCATACTGGTACTGGCATACTGGTACTGGCATACTGGTACTGACATACTGGTACTGGCATACTGGTACTGACATACTGGTACTGGCATACTGGTACTGGCATACTGGTACTGACATACTGGTACTTGCATAATGGAGACATGCATACTGGTACTGGCATACTGGCCTGGCATATTGGTATGGATCCATTACTGGTACTAGCATACTGGTATGGGCATACTGGTGGCTGATTGCTGGTACTGGCATATAGGTATGACAAACTGGTTACTGGCATACTGGTACTGACATACTGGTTACGGGCATAATGGTTCTGACATAATGAGTACTGGCATTACTGGTACTGACATACTGGTTACTTGCATAATCGGAGACATGACATACTGGTTATGGCATACTGGCATGGCATACTTGGTAAGTATGTAAGTAACGTAAGTTAAGTTTATTAGGTATACACAAATACAGTTACATGAATTATCATCATAGCTAGCTTAGATGGGTAGAGCAACCATAGGATAACCCAAAAAGTCAGACAGAAAGTGACTTATTTCCCTTTGGGGTCCTTTTACCTTATTACTAGTTTAATGGTTTTATTTTTTTATTATTCTACAATGAAGATAACATCTTTTATCATACTAATAAAGACTATCGGCTTACACCATGGTCATTAAGACTATCTACAATTACGAGGGTCAGTACAAGGTATTATGGTAAAATTTACACGTTCTGTTAGCTAAAAAATAGAAAATCATTCCCTCCCTTTTGTAGCTACATTACAGCAGGACACCTTTGGCATCGTCCCGACCGGTTCACGCTATTTAAATGACGGGCTTTGACATGTGCGCGGTAGTCTGTTCCTTCCTTTATTGCTGTACAATAAAAGGTGTTTGAAGCTGGCCACTGAATGTGGTACTACAAAGTTGTGCTCTCTCCCCTAGTCACTATGATTGCTTTGGTTCCCAACCTTGCAAAATTGACAGAAGATATTTGGACATTGTTTGTGAGCAATTTTATAAACATGATTTAGCTTCAGTTGTTTTACTCTGTCTTCAACATTCAGCATATCCAACGCACTGTAATTCATCCTGGCCTACATGTCTCGTGGGCCCAGCCCAGGATGAATCTTCTCGATTTTGTTTTCTGGGTGGTTTTGCATGTCTTTCTTTCAGTTTTTTTGGTCTAGGCAGAGTACCATGAAGAGCAAGCGTTAATCATATGGCATTGTATAAGGGCTGACATAGGGTTCCTGCGCGCCTCAGTAGCGTAGCGACACTGTGCTTGTCTATACAGGAACTTCAGTTTGGCTTTTCGGTCTTCTTTTACTACACTGTTTCCCTATCAATTCTCCTGACATGGCATGGTCAAAGGAGATTCCCAAATATTTTACTGACATAAAACCAAAGTGATGGGCTCACCATTACATTGACATTAAGTATTATTTACCTTCTCAGTTTATGTTCGTGACAAAGAGAATGGGGCTTCAGTTTTCCATAGGTGTTAATGATAGTTTTGTTGTCTACGTAACATTTGCTGACAGGACTCCAGTTCCACGTGTTAAAACACATTAGCAATATCTTGTGGGTCTTTACCTGACACTAGCAGAGCACTGACATCTGCATACAGTAGGAGTTTGCACTTGACAACAGATAGGCATTTCATTGGACTAACATAAGATAATAAGGGACCAGAATATTACCTGGCGGGTACTCCACATGTTATCGGCAGGGTTTCTGATTCTTGTTTTGTTGATTTTGACTATTTGTCTCCTGTGATAAGGTAGGACTTTAACCCAGTCTACAGAACCTATTACCAATAGCGTGAAGTTATTACATAATATAGTGTGGTTGACAGTATCGAAGGCCTTTTGCAGGTCTATGGTTACCATGCTATATGAGGTTACCCTTTGACATTTCAGTTCTCAGGTAATCCATCAGATTAATAAGGGGAGGTGTTTTTTTCGGTTGAGTAGGATCTCTAAAGCCCGATTGATAGCTATGGAGTATGTTGTTGTCCATTAAGGTACTTAGCTACTTGAGAATATCCGCCCTCTATAGAATTTTTGATATTATACTGATAGTATACTAACAGCCGATAGTGGCTTACATCAGACCTACTATTTTTCTTGCAAGATAGGAGTGACTCTGGCTCCTTGATCCCCTCCGGTACTGTATGAGTGTGTGATTGATAGATTTATTATGTGGCAATAGGGATTGACAGTTCGAAGCACCATCTTTTAGGAACTATGAGACGGCGGGGGGTGGGGGGGGATTTTGTTATCAGGGCCTGTGCTCTTAGTTGGGTTTACCCTGCTTAGTTCTTTTTGAATAAAAGTCATGAGATAACTTATAGTAGACAACTGTTGGTGTTACCCCTTTATGTGAGTTATAGTATGTTTTGAAAATTATTAAGAGTCTGTGTTTAAGGTTTTTTTAAAATGGCGGGCAGATCGGTTGTTTACTTACTAGTGTTGACTGGCATCAATGTGTAGTAGAATTTAAAGCATTTTGCCACCTTAGATGTTTCGTGGCATACCTCATTATCGATAGTGAGTACTATGTTAGTCCTATCTACTGGTTATGGTATACCCCAAACTGTTTTAGTTGTATGCGGCCTGTGGGTTATGCTTATTACTCTTCAATTTTTTGAGCAGTAGTGCTTTGCTTTGCTCCTTTTTAAGTCTCGTACTCTGTTCCTCACCCTTTGGAATTCTTTTAGTGCTGCATATCTGGCTGTTTGCTTTTAAATCTTTTTAGCAGCGGTCTCTGAATTTCATATTTATGCTTAATATCTCAGGTGTGTCATCCAGGGTACAGTTCTTGTTTAATTCTAACCTCTTTAACTGGTGCAATATTATAAGGATGGTAGTGTACATTTGTTTTTGATTTTTTCCACCAGCATGTTTACGTCCGTGCAACTTGTTATCTCTGTCCAGTCCACATTTGTGTAGCCTCTTTTCCAGGGTTTCTTTACTGTAGTTTCTAGTTGGACCTCATTGTATTGTCTGTGGTTTAGGCCAATCCCTATCCTAGTTATTTTCCTGGTGCAGGAAATGAGAAATGATCATAAGACCTGTGGTAATTGACGCCTGATGGACTAATGTTCTCAGAGCGGTTACAAAGTATGTGGTCAATTAGGGTGGCTGAGAACTGTGTGATCCGGGTTGGAGTATTAATTTAGATGAGGGGTATCTATTAATCCTAGAATTTGCTTATACTTTTGCATTAGCCCGTTATTGTTGACTGCGGAAAACAGATATTAAGTCGCCCAGTATTTTTGTCTCGCAATTGTTTTCAACTCCGGACAAGACTCTGAAAAGTCTTATAAGAATACTGGTCACTGGGTAGGAGGGCGTAACTAGTTTCCTACTAAGATGGGTTTGGTCTTAGGAAGCAGCCCTTCAAACCATAGAATCTCCAGTTTATTGTTATATAAATCAGGTTCTTGGGTTGTAAGACTAAGTCTTTTCTATTGTAGGCACATTACACTCCACACCCTGTCTGTCCTATCTAAGCGTTTTTTAATGTAACATCTATTTTGACCTCGTCGTCAGTCACCGTTATCATCCAACAAGAATCAGAGATGGTTATAAACTGCCAACCCTAATTTTGTTAGCTAGAATCATAACTCTCTATGCCAATTTAGGAAGAAGTGATCTTGCATTGGGACATGAACATTAAAGTGGAAGGCTGTTATCATAAAAACAATCATAATCATCAGTATAGGGACAACTGGTGTCATTTGTATTAAAATTAGGTAAATCGCGCGCAATGTCCTCATGCTAAAGGGTAAACTGTGTGCAAAATGCATTTGTTACACACAAAAAATTTTAATGTCTGGGGCTACCGTTGCTATAATTGGTACATACATCCGTCATTGCACCCACCCCATACACTTTTTACATAAGGTGCCTTTTCTGTTTTTCATGCGTCTTTAGTACAGTGTATGCACCTGTTTGGTTGTGTTTGACGATTAATAATGGCTGTATGTCTCACATTGACCTATGTATGCATTACATATGGAGTTAAGTTTATATTCCTAGCTACTATACCGTATTTATCGCCGTCAATTATCTGGTCTGTTTTGCCTCTGAACAATAGTTTGAGGGTACTGGTTTAATTTGGATATCGACCACTTAGAGCCGCTTCAATAAGAGCTGTGTGCCACTGTTTTTGTTTGGGTATGCGATGTTGACATACCTTGCGGCGATCTGTGCACTTTACTTTCTGAGTAGGATTGCAACTGTTGGCTTTGTTTACTGTCCAGGGCCGCAGTTACTCCATTCACCTTTCCTGCTCCCATGACTGATTTCTTTCTTCATGGATTTGATAGAAGAAATTAATATACTAATTATGGCAGCCTGTACCCCCCTAATGGCCTGCCATTTTCACTCTTCGCTCTTTTAATCATTATACAAATATATTTATTTCATCTTTTCCAGTCCCTAGTTCACTTAGTATTGCTTTAGGCAACGTCGCATCTGAATTACTAGTATAATTTCCTCCTCAAACCCTCTTCACTGCTTACTTTTTCACTTAAACTTCATCCGAAAGAGACCCGTACAGTTAACATTATTACAAAATCCCCTTCCCATCTCATTCACAGTCTGGCTTCTCCAAATTAACTTCTACGTCCTGTGTCAGGTCGGGTAGACCAGGAAAGTTGAATCAATGGTTTTTCCTACCAAATCAACATCATTTCCATTTTACCGGGGGTTGTGTGGTGTTGTGTCTCGCCCCCCTGACCGGTTTGGTGCACTCAGCCCAGTTTTAAAACACTGAGGGAGTAACGCCACCTACAACCTGACTTTCCTTGAGTTTTAGATATCTTTGGCGTTGTTGCTATGATTCGCTCACTGTACACTGGTCAGCCTGAATATAGGTTCAGTCTAAAACAGGCATACTGGCTTGGCCTACTGGTGGCATGCATACTTGGTACTTGCATAGTGGTGCATGCGCATAATGGCACTGGCATACTGGTGACATGCATACTCGGTACTGCATAATGGTGGATGCATACTCGGTACTAGTATACTGTGGCTTGCATATGGTACTGGCATTACTGGTGACATGGCATACTGGTACCTTGATAGTGGTGGGCAGGCAAATGGGTGTTTGCAAACTGGTGGCATGCATACTGGTACTGGCATACTGGTTGGCATGCATATGGTTACTTGACATAGTGGTGAGCATGCTATGTACTGGCCCATATGGTGGCTGCATATGGTACTTGCAATAGTGGTGGCATGATACTGGTACTGCATACTGGGTGGCATCATACTGGTATTGCATAGTGGTGGCATGCATACTGCGTATGCATAACTGGTGACTGCATACTGGTACTGGCCTTCATACTGGTGACATGCCTTTACTGGGTCTGGCTACTGGTGACTGCCTACTGGTAACTGCATACTGGTGACATGCTTTACTGGTAACTGGCATACTGGTGGCATGCATACTGGTACTAGTATACTGGTTTTCATGCATACTGGTACTGGCATACTGGTGATGCATATGGTACTGGCATACTGTGCAATGCATATTGGTACTGGTATACTGGTGTCATGCCTGCTGGCAAGGGCATGCATACTGTTGACATTGCATATTAGTACTGGCATCTGGTGGAATGCATACTGTTATGGAATAATGGTTGGCATGCATTACTGGTACTTGTATACTGTGGAAGCATATGCTACTGCATACTAGTGGCGATGCACACTATTACGGGCCTATGGGTGACTGCATACTTGGTACTGGCTAGAGATGGTGGCGGCATACTCGTATCTGGTATACTGGTGAATGCATATGATACTAGATATGGTGTCATGCTTACTGGTGGCATGCAGACTGGTACTGTCATAATTGGTGGCGTGCATAATGGCTACTGGCCATACTGGTGGACGCATCATACTGGTAATGTCATACTGGTGGCGGTGCATGGCTGGTACTGCATACTGGTGGCATGATTACTGGTAACTCCCCAGGATACTGTTGGCATGCATAACTGGTATAGCTTACTGATGTTCATGCATACTGGTACTGGCACACAAAATGGTGACAGTGTAATGGTACTGGGTAATGGTAGGCCAATGCATACTTGTACTGGTATATCTGAGATGGATGCTTACGGGATACTGTAAGTTGTGGCAAGTGTATTCGGTGTTGGCATACTTGGTGGTCTTGCATATCTGGTAGCGGGTATATGGTGGCATGCATACTGGTGCTGGCATAGTGATGGCATGGCATACTGGTTACTGGCACCACTTTTCGCATGCATAGTCGTACTGGTATACTGGTGCATGAATTACTGGTATGACAGTCGGGTTGAATGCATACTGGCATCTGGCATATGGTTCTAGCATATGTGGCATGCATAGACTGGTACTGATACTGGTGTTATGCATACTTCGGTACTGCATACTTGTGGCATGCATATGGGGTACTGGCATACTGGTGCTATGCAGATTGGTACTGGTTTACTGGTTGGTCATGCTGGTGGCACTGGCATGCATACTGTTGACAAGATATAGTACTTGTTTAATGGTTTGATGCATAATGATACTGGCATATGGTGGCATGCATACTTTACTGGCATACTTGTGGCAGGCATACTGGTTACTAGTATACTGGTGGACATGCATACTAGTGGCATGCATACCGGTACTGTCATATGGTGAGCGGTGCATACTGGCACTGCAAGCTGGGTGGCACGCATATGCACTGTCATAATGGTGCGTGCATGCTTGGTACTGTGCATGTAACTGGTGGCATGCATAGACTGGTACTGTTTACTAATGTCATGCAGAATGGGACTGGTCATAATGGTGACTTGTATAACTTGGTAATGAATTATTGGTGGCATGCATACTGGTACTTGCATTAGTGGTGGCATGCAATTGGTTGTTAGCATACTGGTGACATGCATACTGGTACTGCATACTGGTGGCTGCTTACTGGTCACTGGTCATAATGGTGTCATGCATACTGGACTAGTTATACTTGTGGCTTGCATACTGGGTACTAGTATACTTTGGCATGCATTATGGTGTGGCAACAGGTGGTATGGCATATGGCACGGGCATTCTGGTGCAATGCATTTATTGGTACTGGTATTATGGTGTCATGCATGCTGGCACTGGCTTGCATACTGTTGACATGCATATTAGTACTGGCATACTGGTGGGCATTGCCATAATGATACTGGCATAATGGTGGCATGATATATGATACATGGCATTTACTGGTTTGCATGTATACTGATACTGGGCATACTGGTGGCATGGTATATGATACTGGCAAATGTGGCATGATACTTTACTGCATTACTGGTGACATGCATACTGTAGCTACTAGCCTACTGGTGGCATGCATACTAGTGGCATGTTATGGTACTGTCATTACTGGTGGGTGCATAATGGCCACTGGCTACTGGTTGGCACGATACTCGTACTGTCCATTATGGTGGCGGGCATGTAGGTACTTCTTACTTGGTCGGCATGCATACTGGGTACTGGCATTACTGTTTGGCATGCAATACTTGTACTGGCATACTGTGGCATGCATGCTCGGTTATGTCCTACGGTGATGCATACTGGTACTGGGCTTACTGATGTCATGCATACTTGTACTGGCATACTGGTGGCATGCCCATACAGGTACTTGCATTAGTAAAAAAAAAATGGTGGCATGTATTATGGTTGTTGGCATACTGTACTGGTATATGGTGGCATGAATATGGTGCCGAGCATTGTGTTGGCATGCATAATGGTACTGGCACACTTTTGGGCATGCATAGTCGTATGGTATAATGGTGGCATGAATACTGGTAATGGACATTCTGTTGCTTGCATACTGGCACAGGCATTTATCGGTATTAACATTACTGGTGGCATGGCATTACTGGTACTGGCATTACTGGTGGCATATGTACTTGTTGCTGGCATACTGGTGGCATGCGCATCTGGTACTGCATACTGTTGGCATCCGTACTTGGCACTGGCATACTGGTGACATACTATACTGGTACTGTCAATGCTGGTGGCATGCATACTGGTTCTGGCATATGTTGGCTCCGTACTTGCACTGGCATACTGGTGACATAATACTGGTACTGTCATGCTGGTGGCTATGTATTCTGAGGTACTGGTGATACTGGAGTATCTAAGTAGTAATATCTAGTTAATGTTTAATTGAAGGGTGACGTACTTGAGCCACTTGTGTCATATGATTATTTTGAATACTGACTTTATAGTAAATATTTACGTGTTCTTCATAAGCTATAAGGGGAAGCTATGTGAGGAATTTTTGTGTTGTGAAAGTTACTCGAGACATCATCACTGGCAAACATTGTGAGTCTTACACGAGACATCATCACTGGCAAACATTGTGAGTCTTACACGAGACATCATCACTGGCAAACATTGTGAGTCTTACACGAGACATCATCACTGGCAAACATTGTGAGTCTTACACGAGACATCATCACTGGCAAACATTGTGAGTCTTACACGAGACATCATCACTGGCAAACATTTTGAGTCTTACACGAGATATCATCACTGGCAAACATTGTGAGTCTTACACGAGATATCATCACTGGCAAACATGGCAACTGTCATAGAGGAACCTATTTCAGCAGGTAATGGTAATGATGATAACTTCCAGATCTTTAAAAGTAAATCAAGGAGAAAAAGTGAGAAACGGACTAGAGCGCCGACAAGGTCGAGACTCACTTGACACGTAACACAAAGTGAAAGCGTAAACGTCCTTGGGTGCACAGAGGCTGCAAGAATGTTTTCTTCCCAAGGAAGAATGTGTTAAGCTGAACTCCCGACACCCCCTGAATGGCCTGCTAAGTGTGCATGACAACACCCTGAAGCCTGCTAATGTGCAATGACAACACCCTGATTGCCTGCTAAGTGTGCATGAACAAACAACCCTGATGCCTGCTAAGTGTGCATGACAACACCCTGATCGCCTGCTAAGTGTGCATGACAACACCCTGCTTTCTGCCTGCTAATGTGCATTACAACACCCTGATGCCTGCTAAGTGTGCCAGATAACACCCTGATGCCTGCTAGAGGTGTGCATGACTTAACAACTCTGATAGCCTGCTTAGTGTGCATGACAAATCACCTGATGCCTGCTAAGTGTGCATGAACAACTCCCTGTTGGCCCTCTAAGTGTGCAGACAATACCCTGGCTGCCTGCTAAGTGTGCATGACAATACGCTGCTGCCTGATAAGTGTGCAATGACAAAACCCTGATGCCTGCTAAGTGCATACAAAACAACTCCTGCTGCCTGCCTAAGTGTGCATGACAACACCTGCTGCCTCCTAAGTGTGGGCATTAACAACACTCCTGCTAGCGCTCTCTAAGTGTGCATGACAACACCCTTCTGCCTGCTCAGTGGCATGACAACACCACTGCGTCCCACTGCAAGTGTGCATGACAACCACCCTGGCTTCCACTAATGTGCATTACAACACCCGGCTGCTGCTAAGTGTGCATGACAACACCCCTGACATGCCTGCTAAATGTGTCATGGCAACACCCCCTGATTCCTGCTAAAGTGCATGACAACACCTGACGGTGGGGTCCTGCTAAGTGGGCATGACAACACCCTGCTGCGTTGCTAAGTGTGCAGAACAACACCCGAGCAGCCTTGCTAAGTTGTGCATGACAACCCTCTGATGCTGACTAAGTTGTGCTGAACAAACACCCTGATGCCTGCTAAGTGTGCATGAACAACACCCTTGAAGCCTGCTAAGTGTGCAATGACAACACCCTGATGCCTGCTAGTGTGCATGACAACACACTGATGCCTGACTAAGTGTGCATGACAACACCCTGCACCTGATAAGTGCACATGACAAAGGGGGGGGGTGGGGGGGGGGGGGGGGGGGGGGGTCACCTTGCTGCCTGCTAAGTGGTGCATGAACAACACGGTGCTGCCTGCTAAGGGTGTTGGCATTGAACACAACTCCTGCTACCTGCAAAGTGTGCGTGACTACACCCTGGCCAGCGTGCAAAGTGTGCATGACAAACACCCTTCTCCTCTGCCTGTAAGTGTGCATGACAACCCTGATGCCTCAAAGTGTGCATGAACAAACACCCTGATGCCCTGCTAAGTGTGCATTACAACACCCTGATGCTGCTAATGTGCATACATCACGGCTGCTGCCCTGCGTAAGTGTGCACGACAACAACAAGATGCCTCTAAGTGTGCATGACAACACCTGATCCTTGCTAGTGTGCATTACAAACAACCTGATGCCTGCTAAGTGTGCATTACAACACCCTGATGCCTCTAAGTGTGCGATGAGACAACACCCTGCTGCACTTGCCTACGTGCGCATAGACAACACCCTGATGCCTGAGATTGTGGGCAGGACAACACCCTGATGCGCTGCTAAGTGTGCATGACAAACATCCTGATGCCTGATAAATGTGCACGACAACACCCTGATGACCGCTAATAGTGTGCATGAGAAACACCCTGCTGCCTCTAATGTGCATGAACAACACCCGATAGCATGCGAAGTGTGCATGACAAACACCAGCTTCTGCCTGCTTAACGTGTGCCTGAGCACACCCCTCCTGCCCTTACTAAGAGTGCATCGACAACGACCCAGCTCATGCTAAGTGTGCATGACAAAACACCAACTGCTGGCCTGCTAAGTGTAGACAATGACAAACACCCTGATGCCTGATAAATGTCATGACAACACCCTGATGCCGCAAGTGTGATGAAAACACCCTGCTGCCTGCTAAGTGGTGCATGACCAACACCATACACCCTGATGCTGCTAATGTGCATGACAACACCCTGCCTTGCCTGCTAAGTGTGCATGACAACACCCTCCTGCCTAGCTAAGGTGTGCAATGACAACACCCTGCTCGCCCTGCTAAGTGTGCATGACAACACCTGCAGCCTGAATAAGTGCACATAGACAACAACCGCAAGCGTGCGAAAGTCTGTGAATGAACAACAACTGTTGCTGCCTGCTAAGTGTGCATGATCAGCCACCGCTGCTGGACGCTAGCTAGCAGTGTGCGTACAAACACCGGCTGCTGCTAACTTTTGCATGACAAACACCCTTTACTGCCCCTTCTGCCTGCTTAAGTTGCATGAACAAACGCCCTAGATTTGCCTGCAAAGTGACTGCTGCACAACCACCCTGATGCCTGCTAAGTGTGCATTAACAAACACCCTGCTGCATGGCTAAGGTGTGCATGACAACACGCTGCCTGCCTTCTAAGGTGCACACAAAACACAATGATGAAGGGCCTGGCTAATGTGCATGACAACTACGTGCTGATGCCTCAAGTGTGCATACAGATCACACTGAATGCCTGCAAAGTGTGCATTACAACACCCTGATGCCTGCTAAGCTGTGCCTGACCACACACCCCTCTGCAATGCTTGCCTGCTACGGTGGCATGACACCCCCTGATGCCTGATGTGTTGCATGACAACACCCTGAATTGCTGCTAAGTGTGCATGACAACACCCTGATGCTGATAAATGGCATGACAAAACCCTGAATGCCTGCTAGTTGCAATGAAAAACACCCTGGCTGCCTGACTAAGTAGTTCATGACTACACCCTGATTGCCTGACTAAAGTGGATCATGACAAACACCCTGCTGCCTGCTAAGTGTGCATGACCAACACCGCCGACCTACTAAGTGGGCCATCGACAACACCCTGCTGCCTGCTAAGTGGCTGACAACACCCTGCAAGCCTGCTAAGTGTGCAATGACAACGACCCTGCTGGCTGCTAAGTGTGCATACAACACCCAGCTGCGACCTTGTCTAAGTGCCACCCGGCAACACCCTGCTGCCTGCTAAGTGTGCAGGACAAACAAACCCTGCAGGCGTGCTATGTGTGCATGACAACACCCTGCTCCCTAGCTATGTCTGTGCAATCTTACAACACCCTGGATGCCTTCTATAGTGTGCATGAAAACGCCCTGACTGCATGCTCTACGTGCGCATGACAACACCCTGAACAGAGCGCTGAGTAGTTCTTGCATGACCACACCACTGCTGCCTGCTAAGTGTCATTACAAACACTCTGCTGCCTGCTAAGTGTGCATTGCAACACCCTGGACCTGCCTGCAAAGTGTGCATGACAACAAACCCTGCTATGCCTGCTACGTGCGCAAGACAACACCCTGATTCGGCCTGATGAGTGTGGCATGACAACACCCTGAATGCCTGCTAAGTGTGCATGACAACAACCAGATGCCTGCTAAGTGTGCATGAACAACAACCCTGCTGCTGCCTGCTAAATGTCATGACAGACACCCTCTCTGCCTGCTAAGTGTGCATGATAAACACCCAGCTGCCGCTAAGTGCACATGCAACAACCCTGCTGCCTGCTATGTGTGCATGACAACACCCTGCTGCGTGCTAAGTGTGCATACAACACCCTTATAGGCCCTGCTAAAATGTTATGCATGACAACCGACACCTGATCCTGCTAAATGTGCATGACAAACACCACTGCTAATGCCAGGGGGCGGGGTGCTGAGTGTGCATGACAACATCCTGCTGCCTCATAAGCGTGCACTACAACACCCTGGAGGAGCCTTCCTAAGTGTGCAATGAACAACACTCACGCTGACCTGCTAAATGTGCATGACAACACCCTGCTGCAGGTGCTAGATGTGCCATGATCAACACCCTAGCTACCTGCAAAGAGTGTTGCAATGACAACACCCTGATGACCTCCTAATGTGCATGGGAAACAACACCCTTATGCCTAGCTAAGTGTCATTACAGCACCCCCTGCTGCATGATAAGTGTGCATGACAACACCCTGCTGCTACTAATGTGCATGACACACACCGTGCTGTGCCTGCTAACTGTGCATGACAACACCCTGCTAAACCTGCTAGTGTGCAATGACAGACACCCAGCGCTCGCCTGCTAAGTGTGCATGACAACACCTGCTGGCCGCTAATGGCATGACGAACACCCTGCTGCCTCTAAGTGGTGCATGACAACACCAACGCTGCCTGCTAAGTGTGCCCGACAACACCCTGAATGCTGAACTAAGTGCTGCATGAGAATCAAACACTCTGAACATGAACTGTTAAGTGTGCATTACAACACCCTGCTGCCTGCTAAGTGTGCCATGACCACACTCCTGCTGCGCCATGCTATGGTGCATGACAACACCCTGCATGGCTCTACTAAGTGTGCAATGACAACAGCCCTGCATGCCTGCTACAAGTGTGCATGACAACACCGTGCTGCCTGCTAAGTGTGCATGAGCGACCAACACCAAATGCTGCCTTGCTAAGTAGTGCAATGACTAAACACCCTGCGCCTGCTAAGTGTGCATTGGACAACACCCCTGCTAGCCTGTCTACAAGTATGCAAGACAACACCCCAGCCAGCCTACTAAGTGCCCAATGGCAACACCCTGATGACCTGCTAAGTGTCTCCGCCTGACAACAAGACAACACCGCTCTGCCCTCTAAGTTGCACGTCAAACACCCTGATGCCTCTAATGTGCATGACAGCACCCTGCTGCGTTACTAAGTGTGCATGCGACAACACCTTGCATGCCTGCTAAGTGTGGCATGACAACACCCTGGTGCCTGCTCAGTGTGCATGGACAACACCCTGCTCCGTGCTAAGTCTGTGCATGACACACCCTGTGCCTGCGATGTGTGCATGACAACACCCGCAGGGCCGGGCTAAGGGTGCAAACCAAACACCCTGCTGCCTGCTAAGTGTGCATGGCTATGGAAGCAGAAATTGAAACATCCTAAGTCAAGTTCCAAATAAAATACTCGCACAACATTTGTGTCAGTGAACAGAATGATGAAGATATCATGGTCTACTTAATTCACCTATGGGAGGTTATTAAGCTGCTTCCGACCTCTATCAGACACTCACCACTTTAAAAAAGTGGGTCAGTATCATAGTTTTTATACCCTATCTACATGGACCCATCCCATCTGACCTCTAATTGAGCCATATCATCAAGCCTAGAAGACTTTAAAGGAGAAAGAATCCTAAAATTATTGCAAAGATGGGTAGCGAGCCCTGTGCCACCTCCAACCCGGAATATCTAAATGTATGCCTGGCCTACGTTTTCTGCCAATTCAAGTGTACCTAACCTCTCACGTAGTGTTACAAATGTCCAAGCACTCTGCCATGTTGGTAGTATTCTGTGAAATACTACATATCTTTTTAATTTTGGTGTAGTACATTTCACTAAGAATGCACGGTAGGCCTTGACAGAAAAAAATTTACGTGTATTAACTGTAACAAAGTTGGGGTGACAGTTTATGCCCACGAAGACTGCAGTCAGAACCGCTAACTACCTTCGACATAAACCTGATAACAACCCTTTCATGGTAACAGAGGATGAAGCCATCCATCTCACACACCTGATTTGAGACTGAACTCTGAAAAGTGTGGAAGAACCCAACCTCACTGCAAATGATCGGTGATACCAAATGCCATCATCACACAACCAGCTGTGGACGGAGCTAGGCCATCCCTGCTACACATGTGAAACTACTGATCCTCCACTACTATACCTACGCCTACACCTGAATATTGGATTAGTTTGGTCACTCTTCCCAATAGCACACATCTACAACAAGCAGACGACACTACACATGTAAGCCCCCTGGAAGCTGAGATGAGTTAGGTGCCAGGACAACCGACAATGAATGATGAGTAAGTCATGGGCCACAGGCACCATCAAGAGAACACTAACTAATGGCGTACCCGCCTGTGATGATATGTGGTTAGAGAAAGAACTAGACCAGAAGTGCCTTCTTCCTTCCTGGAGAGGCATTGATTTCGCCCTGACCATCCTTAAAATATAACAAATCACTTGGCAGAAACAAAATTGAAGCTTCTTGAACAGAATGCTGATAATTTTATAATAGAGAGCAAGTTTAAGACGATGCTCTATGAGTCCAGTGATATGATGTTAAAAGTAGCAGCAATCTCCATTCAGTTCAAGCAATTTGTAAGAAAGAAACCAATGACATTTGGTTTCAAAAATTTGCTTGGAATTGGCAGCCAAGATGCCGAGAAATGCTTTACAGAAAAAGTCCTGAAGATAAAGACTATAAACGATAGCTATTTGACGCTTAAGTGCCTGCACACTGTAACACAACATAATATCTTACCATCTTATGAGCAAGAGATTTGAAGAACTCACTACAATGGATACAATACCAAATCTATTTTCACTGAACACATTGCTTCCATCAAGGAAGCGCGGTTGCCTGACTTACAACATCATATTAGTGCAACAAGAATATTGATATCAATCTGTCGGCAGAATGTAAACTGAAAAAATGGTACATTGCCTTTAGAGGACCTAAGGAGTGACACTTGGCTAAGATGGTATATCTCCGAGACTCCAAGTTTGTGTCATATGTGCCTTCTCCATATCAAAAGGATGGTGATAACTGAGTGGTTATATGGCAACGGGCATTAAAGAACATGTATCTGAAAGCGTAATGGGTCATAGTAGAGTGCCCGTTATGACGCCAATAACCTGTTTGGAGAGACTATTGTATCTCTTCTAAATCACTCTACATCAAACGGTTATTTACCAAGGCGTTCCATCACCTCGAAAACTACACTGGTAAAAGCAATGAGATGATGTGGTGGGAGGCATATGTCTCGAATTACATGGTTTACGAAAAGTAGAACAATGGGCAGATTTCCACCGCTGGAGAACTTGCAACCAAATAAGATTAACACGACATAAGAGGACTGCAAAGGGCTGCACGGAGAATAATGCTGGAGTATATATGGATATTTGAATCCATCGAGGCCCAGGTGCCCGATGATCGCCAAGCGGAAAGTGGGACAGAAGTTCCCACAAGTGTAAAAGGTACATAATAAACTGTTCCTCCACTAGAGTAAATGGCTAAGGGCCAACTATCTGGCAGACTTGGAGGAAAGAAATGATGGCGTAGATTAGAGCCCATGAGAGATACAAGATAATAACAGTTTCAGTGGTAGCTTTCAAGAAGGGTTCACTATAATGATAACTGGCAAACCCGAAAGAAATAGACAAGCCGCAATCTGCGAGAGTATATATTCTGGCTGCGGTGTCAGAAGTCCCATCGTCAGCCAAACTGTGTTAAGAACCAGAGTACTCTCTACCTGCTTCCGTGAAGCACAGTTAAGTATGAACAGATGTCTTTTTTCGAGGGGCCAGGCCGAGGTTTGGACGACAGTTAACTCAGACAACCGCAGCCCCCCCCCCCAGCCTTTGAAGCGCTAAACCCAGTTCCTCACTGAACGCTCTCAGGTACGCTAACATTCTTCACCTATTTCTTTTGGCTGTGCCCACAGCTTTCGTGAAAGCACTTATGATTTCTGAACTATAGTTTCAGGTGTTCTAACGCTACTTTTACACATAATAAAGATATAGCCCAAAACTCAAAGGGAACACCGGACAAAGAAGAATGGGACGATGAGACACAAAAGCGCAACACGTCCTCTCACCACGGCAGCCAAGTGTCAATGAGAAGTTCCCTGTGAAAGTGTGGTAGAAGGCCGGACGTCACGTTAACATCTGCTACCAGCAGAATGCACTGGCAAAAAAAAGACCCCCTTGTATGGATAGACCTTCTATTTTCATCACGGCAATAACGCCGGGTGCTCATGATCAGCTTAATGCCATGACGGGACTCTAAATTAATAGTTATACACCACATTTTTACACAATGATTACTTGCCAGCTTTGTACTGTTCTGTAAATAATTTCATACGAGAGAGAGAGAGAAGAAGAGAGAGAGAGAGAGAGAGAGAGAGAGAGATAGAGAGACAGAGAGAGAGAAGAGAGCCAGAGACATAGAACTAGACAGGAACAGACAGACAGACAGCCAGACAGACAGACAGACAGCAACAGACATACAAGGACAGAGGCAGTCGAGACAACAGAAATACACATGACAGAAGACAGACAGATTAGACAGAGTAAGACAGAATGATTTAGACCGACTACGCATTACTATTTTGTATAAAATAGAGATAGAGTACAGAATATGTAACTTTACATGTAGGAAATGGCAGAGGACAATATGCACTACACTAACAGAGTCAGGAGAGGCAATATGCACTTACACTTAACAGAGTCAGGAGAGGCAAATTCACTTACACTTAACTGAGTGAAGCAGAGGCACAATATCACTTTAACCACTTAACAAGTGAGACAGATGAGGCAATATTGCAACTGACACTTAACATAGTGAGCAGAAGGCAATATGCACTTCACTTAACAGAGGACAGAGGCAATATGCATTACACTTAACAGAGTGAGCAGAGGCAATATGGCACTTAACCTTAACAGAAGTGACAAGGCAATATGCACATTACACTTAACAAGTGAGCAGAGGCGTCCATAACACTTACACTTACAGAGCTGAGCAGAGGCAATATGCACTTACCCTTAACAGAGTGAGCAGAGGCAATATGCACTACAATTAACAGAGTGAGCAGAGGCAATATGCACTTACACTCTTAACAGAGTGAGAGCAGGCAATATTGCACTTTACATGTACCAGAGTCAGGAGAGCGAGTATGCACTTGCATGTAACAGAGTCAGGATAGTCGTATGCAACTTGCATGTAACAGAGTCCAGGAGAGGCAGTATGCACTTGCATGTAACAGAGACAGGAGAGGCAGTAGGCACTTGCATGTAACAAGAGTCAGGCAGAAGAAGCAGTAATGCACTGCCATGTAACAGAGTCAGGAGAGGCGTATGCACTTGCATGTAACAGAGTTCCAGAGAGGCAGTATGCACCGTAGCATGTAAGCAGATTCAGAGAGGCAGTATGCACTTGCAATGTACCAGAGTCAGTAGAGGCAGTATGCACTTGCATGTAACAAGTCAGGAGAGGCAGTATGCACTTGCATGTAACAGAGACAGGAGAGGCGGTAATGCACATTGCAATGTACAGCGTCTGGAGAGGCAGTATAGCACGGCCATGTAACAGTGTCAGGAGAGGCCGTCTGCAACCTTACATGTAAACAGAGAGTCAGGAAGAGGCAGTAATGCACTACACAATGTAACAGAGTCTCCAGGAGAGGCAGTATGCACTTACAATGAGTAACAGAAGTCAGAGAGGCAGCTATGTCACTTACACTTAACAGAGTATCAGGAGAGGCAGTAAATGGCACTTGCAAGTAACAGAAGTCAGAAGCAGTTATGCCCACCTTGCATGATAACAGAGTCCTGGAGAGGCAGTATGTGCACTTGCATGTAGAGAGCAAGAGAAGACATTCACCATATTACACAATATAATAACAGGTGAGAAAACAGCATAACTGTTCATACTTGAAGTTCTACTACGGTACTAGTGTTTTGATTTTAACATACGTCTGTTGTGAATACGATGACATAGTTGTCATAGTGACCAGTGGTCCTTGAGGGCGTCACCAACCGTCCCGCAGCCTCGTCGCCGAGCACTCACCATTTGCCTGCAACCAGGTTATGGTACACAAATTTTATTGAGGTTTGGGATATTACAAATACTTCAAGAACATATATACACAAGCAGTTTGTCGAGCATCGATCGTATTTTGCTATCAATTTACTGTGTATATTGTATTTTAGTTATTAATTAAAGTATTGATGACTGATAGTGGAACAAGTTTTAGGTAGCATTAATGAGAAATGCTCGCCACACAAAACTTTCTTTAACTCCTCCATCCAACTTTCCTAATTGGCCGAACCCCCCTACCTCACTTTCACTCCACTAACAGATTTATACACTCTCGAAGCCATTTCTATTTCGTTCCACTCTCTCTACATGTCCAAACCAGCCTCAAAAACCCCGTCCTCAGCCCTCTGGATACAGACTTTGTAATCCTCACCCTCCTACTAATTACCAAACACCGAATATTCTGTATTATATTCACAGGCACCACAGAACAAAAAACGGTTGTCCGCAGACATAACATCATCGCTGCCTCCAAGCCTACACACGTCCTTGTTGCGACATTTATAACCTATATTCCACATGCCAAACGAGCGTTGAGTAGATTATACTCTCATACATTTCAACACTATTCACACGAAAAGGCGCAGTTATCTGCTTCAGGACCCACCCACCGCGCACACACACATGAAATAAAAAAAATATCTTTCTTGAATGCCTGAGGAAGACAAGGGGGACCCTAGGCTCTAATTGCAACTATAGGACGTAACAACAAAGCCTAAACGACAGCCATTGGCACAGTGGACCTCAGCTTCATACGTGCCGACCATCCCGGTAACACAACTGAACCTTTCCTCAGGCTCCTATTCAACTTCCTAACAGCAGAACGCATCATTACAAACCTTTCCATGGTAAGGCAGCAGCACCCTTCTCACACCGACATCTGGAAGTACCGCATTGGCCTCACCGCCATACGTTTCAATATATATGTAAACGACCTCCCACATCCTGAATACAGTGATACCAATCATCACGCAATTGCAGACAATGTTTAAATCTATGTAGTCTCAGCTACCCCCATATCTGGTGCAAAACAGCATAGAGAGCAACCAGAGAAAATGAACCGAAGGAACTACGAAGCGAACATCTAACTGGGAGAAAAATCGCGAATCACAAAACTAACCCTGATGAAGGCTCACCCACATCAGCACCATCGGCTGTTTCGCATCAACCATAGTGACAGAGTTCACGTATAGTCATCAGCAAACCAAATAAGATCCTGGGGTAAAAGATCGGTAGATTGCTTCACTTCACATCTAATGTCACCAAAAAAGTGAACCTAGCAAAGGCTCGCCTTAGTCAACTATTCCGATACAAAGAAGCCTCTTCCCACATCGAGAAACATCTCTATAAGATGATCAGATCTTTGCTTGAATACCGTTGCATACGCATGTCTCTAACAACTAAGATCAACATGCTACACAAGAATCCAGAACAAAGCCCTCCGCTTTATCACTGGCACCGGACTCAGAGACAGAGTCAGGATGGAAGACCTGCGGCGATTAATGTCAAGCTAGACAAGCTAAAGAGACAACTATATGACATGCAGGAACTCTATGCTCCTGACAGAAAAAATCCTTCTCAACCATCGAACACCACCAACTACAACATCAGCACACCTCCCAACAGTACACAAAGAATGACCCTCCAACAAAGAATCCGACGCTTCATCCACAAGGAGAACTTCCCTCTACCAAGGATCCTGAGTGACTCTTTCCTATATTCACTTTTAATTACTTGTTTTAACATACCCTACCAAATCACCACCAACCTCCTGCAACTTGCTCTTCAGGATCTGCCATAACCACAGTGCATCTGCAAAGCGGCAACTGTAAACAACTCCACTTTGTGGTCTTAGATTCTTTAATCTTTTAACCCCACACCTCTTGCCGAACACCCGCGCAATCTCACTTCTCTTCTACCTCCCATCTACTGACAGGGCCACGCAGTAACTTCAAACATCCTGTCCTAAGGCCTACTTTTACTGGGAAAAAGGTTTCCCCTCCTCTCCCTAACATACTCCTAACTTGACCTCACTTTCCTAGTAAAAACTTTTCCACTGATCTACTCATAACTCTACCTCCATTCCACAACTTTGCAAACATCTTGCCTCACTTGCCTCCCTATTTCACCTGCCAATAAGCCCATTTTTCCCAAAATCATAAAATGCCAACAAAAACATCTTTAAAACCTAATGTTTCACGTGTAAACACCTGGTCCACACCCCTCTATACGCTTTCCAAAAAAAAGTCTCCTTGTTCATCTGCTATCCTACTCTTCGTCTTGCTCTTAATTCTTTCAATAATAACTCTACCATACACTTTACCAGGTATACTCAACAGACTTATCCCCCTATAATTTTTGCACTCTTTTGTTCCCTTTGCTTTTATATAAAGGAACTAGGCATGTTCGATGCCAATCCTTAGGTACCTTACCAACTTCCATACATTTATTAAATAATAGCACCAACCACTCCAAAACTGTATCCCCACCTGCTTTTAACATTTATATCTTTATCCCCACAGACAAATTCGACACAGACACAGACACAGAGAAGCCGCCCAGTCGCCGTGGAGAGAAGACGTCGTAGTTCCTGTTCTTCAGTTATCCTGAGTAATTCTCGAGCAGAGCAACTCTGAACACTGTTACTCCAGATTTTTCTTGGGTTATCCTGAGTAGTTCTTCACCAGAGCTGAGAGGAAACTTGCTTGCAGTCACTTCGAGCACCATCCCATCAAGAGGGTAAGGTGGTGACTTGCTTGCTTGTTCACCCCTCTCTTCCCCATCCCCCCCATCCTTCCCCATCCTCCCCCCTCACCCAAACATCAAACTCTGGCCCACACACTAACCACTGATACAATATGCGATCGCTTCTGAACTTGTCCTATACTTTTCTTTTTCGCAACTTCGCATTTGGCGAGTTTAACACAAGGCATTTTGACCAATCACGGTAGCACCACGTGTGTTTTTAAAATCCCGGCGCGGATCTTTGCCTTGGGCCCTTTCTTCTCCCTCACTACTCGAGGGTATGCTATCTTAGGGGGCCCTGTGTCCCCCTCTCCCACTCGAGGGTAGGCTATCCTTAATGGGCCCAGTGTCCCCCCTCATCACTCGAGGATAGGCTATCTTAGGGCTGACCTGTCATAAGTCACTGAAATGATAGGATGTTAGACTAACACTAAGGAAAAATTCCTTTTTGTCCAAGGCAACTTATGTGCCATGTACTTTCCTGGACATCATGGCGCGAATAAAGTAAGATTTAGTGGGATGGGTAACCGAAAGACGAAGAAAGAAATTCTTAGCATGTTTTTTTTTTTTTTTTTTTTATTATCACCCATGGCCGATTCCCCACCAAAGCAGGGTGCCTGAAAAAGAAAAACGTTCACCATCATTCACAGTCCATCAACTGTCTTGCCAGAAGGGTGCTGTACACTACAGTTTTTTAAACTGCAAATTAACACCCTCCCTTCAGAGTGCAGGCACTGTACTTCCCATCTCCCAGGACTCAAGTCCGGCCTGCCGGTTTCCCTGAATCCCTTCATAAATGTTACTTTGCTCACACTCCAACAGCACGTCAAGTATTAAAAACCATTTGTCTCCATTCACTCCTATCAAACACGCTCACGCATGCCTGCTGGAAGTCCAAGCCCCTCGCACACAAAACCTCCTTTACCCCCTCCCTCCAACCCTTCCTAGGCCGACCCCTACCCCGCCTTCCTTCCACTACAGACTGATACACTCTTGAAGTCATTCTGTTTCGCTCCATTCTCTCTACATGTCCGAACCACCTCAACAACCCTTCCTCAGCCCTCTGGACAACAGTTTTGGTAATCCCGCACCTCCTCCTAACTTCCAAACTACGAATTCTCTGCATTATATTCACACCACACATTGCCTCAGACATGACATCTCCACTGCCTCCAGCCTTCTCCTCGCTGCAACATTCATCACCCACGCTTCACACCCATATAAGAGCGTTGGTAAAACTATACTCTCATACATTCCCCTCTTTGCCTCCAAGGACAAAGTTCTTTGTCTCCACAGACTCCTAAGTGCACCACTCACTCTTTTTCCCTCATCAATTCTATGATTCACCTCATCTTTCATAGACCCATCCGCTGACACGTCCACTCCCAAATATCTGAATACGTTCACCTCCTCCATACTCTCTCCCTCCAATCTGATATTCAATCTTTCATCACCTAATCTTTTTGTTATCCTCATAACCTTACTCTTTCCTGTATTCACCTTTAATTTTCTTCTTTTGCACACCCTACCAAATTCATCCACCAATCTCTGCAGCTTCTCTTCAGAATCTCCCAAGAGCACAGTGTCATCAGCAAAGAGCAGCTGTGACAACTCCCACTTTGTGTGTGATTCTTTATCTTTTAACTCCACGCCTCTTGCCAAGACCCTCGCATTTACTTCTCTTACAACCCCATCTATAAATATATTAAACAACCACGGTGACATCACACATCCTTGTCTAAGGCCTACTTTTACTGGGAAAAAATTTCCCTCTTTCCTACATACTCTAACTTGAGCCTCACTATCCTCGTAAAACTCTTCACTGCTTTCAGTAACCTACCTCCTACACCATACACTTGCAACATCTGCCACATTGCCCCCCTATCCACCCTGTCATACGCCTTTTCCAAATCCATAAATGCCACAAAAACCTCTCTAGCCTTATCTAAATACTGTTCACTTATATGTTTCACTGTAAACACCTGTCCACACACCCCCTACCTTTCTAAAGCCTCTTTGTTCATCTGCTATCCTATTCTCCGTCTTACTCTTAATTCTTTCAATTATAACTCTACCATAAAACTTACCAGGTACACTCAACAACTTATCCCCCCATAATTTTTGCACTCTCTTTTATCCCTTTGCCTTTATACAAAGGAACTATGCATGCT
>NC_069467.1:28067068-28093247 GCF_026875155.1 Cherax quadricarinatus
GAAACCCTTTTTTGGGGACATGCATACTAGTGGCATGCATACAGGTACTGTCATACTGGTGGCGTGCATACTGGCACTGGCAAGCTGGTGGCACGCATACTGGCACTGTCATACTGGTGGCGTGCATGCTGGTACTGGCATACTGGTGGCATGCATACTGGTACTGGTTTACTAATGTCATGCATACTGGTACTGGCATACTGGTGACATGTATACTGGTACTGGCATACTGGTGGCATGCATACTGGTACTTGCATAGTGGTGGCATGCAAATTGGTGTTAGCATACTGGTGACATGCATACTGGTACTGGCATACTGGTGGCATGCTTACTGGTACTGGCATAATGGTGGCATGCATACTGGTACTAGTATACTTGTGGCATGCATACTGGTACTAGTATACTTGTGGCATGCATACTGGTGTGGCAAACTGGTGGTATGCATACTGGCACTGGCATTCTGGTGCAATGCATATTGGTACTGGTATACTGGTGTCATGCATGCTGGCACTGGCATGCATACTGTTGACATGCATATTAGTACTGGCATACTGGTGGCATGCATACTGATACTGGCATACTGGTGGCATGTATACTGATACTGGCATACTGGTGGCATGTATACTGATACTGGCATACTGGTGGCATGTATACTGATACTGGCATACTGGTGGCATGCATACTATTACTGGCATACTGGTGACATGCATACTGGTACTAGCATACTGGTGGCATGCATACTAGTGGCATGTATACTGGTACTGTCATACTGGTGGCGTGCATAATGGCACTGGCATACTGGTGGCACGCATACTGGTACTGTCATACTGGTGGCGTGCATGCTGGTACTGTCATACTGGTGGCATGCATACTGGTACTGGCATACTGTTGGCATGCATACTTGTACTGGCATACTGGTGGCATGCATGCTGGTACTGTCATACTGGTGGCATGCATACTGGTACTGGCTTACTGATGTCATGCATACTTGTACTGGCATACTGGTGGCATGCATACAGGTACTTGCATAGTGGTGGCATGTATATTGGTGTTGGCATACTGGTACTGGTATACTGGTGGCATGCATACTGGTGCTGGCATAGTGATGGCATGCATACTGGTACTGGCACACTTTTGGCATGCATAGTCGTACTGGTATACTGGTGGCATGAATACTGGTACTGACATTCTGGTTGCATGCATACTGGCACAGGCATACTGGTATTAACATACTGGTGGCATGCATACTGGTACTGGCATACTGGTGGCATATGTACTTGTGCTGGCATACTGGTGGCATGCATACTGGTACTGGCATACTGTTGGCATCCGTACTTGCACTGGCATACTGGTGACATACATACTGGTACTGTCATGCTGGTGGCATGCATACTGGTACTGGCATACTGTTGGCATCCGTACTTGCACTGGCATACTGGTGACATACATACTGGTACTGTCATGCTGGTGGCATGTATACTGGTACTGGTATACTGGAGTATTAAGTAGTAATAATCTGAGTTAATGTATAATTGAAAGTGTTCACCGAACTTGATCACTTGTGTCATATGATCTATTTTAGACTACTGACTTTATAGTAAATATTTACTCTTCCATAAGCTATAAGGGGAAGCTATGTGAGGAATTTTTGTGTTGTGAAAGTTACTCGAGACATCATCACTGGCAAACATTGTGAGTCTTACACGAGACATCATCACTGGCAAACATTGTGAGTCTTACACGAGACATCATCACTGGCAAACATTGTGAGTCTTACACGAGACATCATCACTGGCAAACATTGTGAGTCTTACACGAGACATCATCACTGGCAAACATTGTGAGTCTTACACGAGACATCATCACTGGCAAACATTTTGAGTCTTACACGAGATATCATCACTGGCAAACATTGTGAGTCTTACACGAGATATCATCACTGGCAAGCATGGCAACTGTCATAGAGGAACCTATTTCAGCAGGTAATGGTAATGATGATATCTTCCAGATCTTTAAAAGTAAACAAAGGAGAAAAAGTGAGAAAGGACTAGAGCGCCGACGAAGTCAGACTCACTTGACTCGTACACAATGTGAAACTAAACGTCCTTGGTGCACAGAGGCTGCAAGAAGTGTTTCTTCATAGGAAGAATGTGTTAAGCTGAACTTCCCTGACAACACCCTGATGCCTGCTAAGTGTGCATGACAACACCCTGATGCCTGCTAAGTGTGCATGACAACACCCTGATGCCTGCTAAGTGTGCATGACAACACCCTGATGCCTGCTAAGTGTGCATGACAACACCCTGATGCCTGCTAAAGTGTGCATGACAACACCCTGCTGCCTGCTAAGTGTGCATGACAACACCCTGATGCCTGCTAAGTGTGCATGATAACACCCTGATGCCTGCTAAGTGTGCATGACAACACTCTGATGCCTGCTTAGTGTGCATGACAACACCCTGATGCCTGCTAAGTGTGCATGACAACTCCCTGTTGCCTGCTAAGTGTGCATGACAATACCCTGCTGCCTGCTAAGTGTGCATGACAATACCCTGCTGCCTGATAAGTGTGCATGACAACACCCTGATGCCTGCTAAGTGCATGACAACACCCTGCTGCCTGCTAAGTGTGCATGACAACACCCTGCTGCCTCCTAAGTGTGCATGACAACACCCTGCTGCCTGCTAAGTGTGCATGACAACACCCTGCTGCCTGCTAAGTGTGCATGACAACACCCTGCTTCCTGCAAAGTGTGCATGACAACACCCTGCTTCCTACAAAGTGTGCATTACAACACCCTGCTGCCTGCTAAGTGTGCATGACAACACCCTGATGCCTGCTAAATGTGCATGGCAACACCCTGATGCCTGCTAAGTGCATGACAACACCCTGACGCCTGCTAAGTGTGCATGACAACACCCTGCTGCGTGCTAAGTGTGCATGACAACACCCTGCTGCCTGCTAAGTGTGCATGACAACACTCTGATGCCTGCTAAGTGTGCATGACAACACCCTGATGCCTGCTAAGTGTGCATGACAACACCCTGATGCCTGCTAAGTGTGCATGACAACACCCTGATGCCTGCTAAGTGTGCATGACAACACACTGATGCCTGCTAAGTGTGCATGACAACACCCTGCAGCCTGATAAGTGCACATGACAACACCCTGCTGCCTGCTAAGTGTGCATGACAACACTGTGCTGCCTGCTAAGTGTGCATGACTACACCCTGCTACCTGCTAAGTGTGCGTGACAACACCCTGCTGCGTGCTAAGTGTGCATGACAACACCCTTCTGCCTGCTAAGTGTGCATGACAACACCCTGATGCCTGCAAAGTGTGCATGACAACACCCTGATGCCTGCTAAGTGTGCATTACAACACCCTGATGCCTGCTAAGTGTGCATGACAACACGCTGCTGCCTGCTAAGTGTGCACGACAACACAATGATGCCTGCTAAGTGTGCATGACAACACGCTGATGCCTGCTAAGTGTGCATTACAACACCCTGATGCCTGCTAAGTGTGCATTACAACACCCTGATGCCTGCTAAGTGTGCATGACAACACCCTGCTGCCTGCTACGTGCGCATGACAACACCCTGATGCCTGATGAGTGTGCATGACAACACCCTGATGCCTGCTAAGTGTGCATGACAACACCCTGATGCCTGATAAATGTGCATGACAACACCCTGATGCCTGCTAAGTGTGCATGAAAACACCCTGCTGCCTGCTAAGTGTGCATGACACACCCGATGCCTGCTAATGTGCATGACAACACCCTGCTGCCTGCTAAGTGTGCATGACAACACCCTCCTGCCTACTAAGTGTGCATGACAACACCCTGCTGCCTGCTAAGTGTGCATGACAACACCCTGCTGCCTGCTAAGTGTGCATGACAACACCCTGATGCCTGATAAATGTGCATGACAACACCCTGATGCCTGCTAAGTGTGCATGAAAACACCCTGCTGCCTGCTAAGTGTGCATGACAACACCCTGATGCCTGCTAAGTGTGCATGACAACACCCTGCTGCCTGCTAAGTGTGCATGACAACACCCTCCTGCCTACTAAGTGTGCATGACAACACCCTGCTGCCTGCTAAGTGTGCATGACAACACCCTGCAGCCTGATAAGTGCACATGACAACACCCTGCTGCCTGCTAAGTGTGCATGACAACACTGTGCTGCCTGCTAAGTGTGCATGACTACACCCTGCTACCTGCTAAGTGTGCGTGACAACACCCTGCTGCGTGCTAAGTGTGCATGACAACACCCTTCTGCCTGCTAAGTGTGCATGACAACGCCCTGATGCCTGCAAAGTGTGCATGACAACACCCTGATGCCTGCTAAGTGTGCATTACAACACCCTGATGCCTGCTAAGTGTGCATGACAACACGCTGCTGCCTGCTAAGTGTGCACGACAACACAATGATGCCTGCTAAGTGTGCATGACAACACGCTGATGCCTGCTAAGTGTGCATTACAACACCCTGATGCCTGCTAAGTGTGCATTACAACACCCTGATGCCTGCTAAGTGTGCATGACAACACCCTGCTGCCTGCTACGTGCGCATGACAACACCCTGATGCCTGATGTGTGTGCATGACAACACCCTGATCCTGCAAGTGTGCATGACAACACCCTGATGCCTGATAAATGTGCATGACAACACCCTGATGCCTGCTAAGTGTGCATGAAAACACCCTGCTGCCTGCTAAGTGTGCATGACAACACCCTGATGCCTGCTAAGTGTGCATGACAACACCCTGCTGCCTGCTAAGTGTGCATGACAACACCCTCCTGCCTACTAAGTGTGCATGACAACACCCTGCTGCCTGCTAAGTGTGCATGACAACACCCTGCTGCCTGCTAAGTGTGCATGACAACACCCTGCTGCCTGCTAAGTGTGCATGACAACACCCAGCTGCCTGCTAAGTGCACACGGCAACACCCTGCTGCCTGCTAAGTGTGCATGACAACACCCTGCTGCGTGCTAATTGTGCATGACAACACCCTGCTCCCTGCTAAGTGTGCATTACAACACCCTGATGCCTGCTAAGTGTGCATGACAACGCCCTGCTGCCTGCTACGTGCGCATGACAACACCCTGATGCCTGATGAGTTTGCATGACAACACCCTGCTGCCTGCTAAGTGTGCATGACAACACTCTGCTGCCTGCTAAGTGTGCATTGCAACACCCTGCTGCCTGCTAAGTGTGCATGACAACACCCTGCTGCCTGCTACGTGCGCATGACAACACCCTGATGCCTGATGAGTGTGCATGACAACACCCTGATGCCTGCTAAGTGTGCATGACAACACCCTGATGCCTGCTAAGTGTGCATGACAACACCCTGCTGCCTGCTAAATGTGCATGACAACACCCTGCTGCCTGCTAAGTGTGCATGACAACACCCAGCTGCCTGCTAAGTGCACATGGCAACACCCTGCTGCCTGCTAAGTGTGCATGACAACACCCTGCTGCGTGCTAAGTGTGCATGACAACACCCTGATGCCTGCTAAATGTGCATGACAACACCCTGATGCCTGCTAAGTGTGCATGACAACACCCTGCTGCCTGCTGAGTGTGCATGACAACATCCTGCTGCCTGCTAAGCGTGCACGACAACTCCCTGATGCCTTCCTAAGTGTGCATGACAACACCCTGCTACCTGCTAAGTGTGCATGACAACACCCTGCTGCGTGCTAAGTGTGCATGACAACACCCTGCTACCTGCTAAGTGTGCATGACAACACCCTGATGCCTGCTAAATGTGCATGACAACACCCTTATGCCTGCTAAGTGTGCATTACAGCACCCTGCTGCCTGATAAGTGTGCATGACAACACCCTGCTGCCTACTAAGTGTGCATGACAACACCGTGCTGCCTGCTAACTGTGCATGACAACACCCTGCTACCTGCTAAGTGTGCATGACAACACCCTGCTGCCTGCTAAGTGTGCATGACAACACCCTGCTGCCTGCTAATTGTGCATGACAACACCCTGCTGCCTGCTAAGTGTGCATGACAACACCACGCTGCCTGCTAAGTGTGCACGACAACACCCTGATGCCTGCTAAGTGTGCATGAGAACACCCTGATGACTGCTAAGTGTGCATTACAACACCCTGCTGCCTGCTAAGTGTGCATGACAACACCCTGCTGCCTGCTATGTGTGCATGACAACACCCTGCTGCCTACTAAGTGTGCATGACAACACCCTGATGCCTGCTAAGTGTGCATGACAACACCGTGCTGCCTGCTAAGTGTGCATGACAACACCATGCTGCCTGCTAAGTGTGCATGACAACACCCTGCTGCCTGCTAAGTGTGCATGACAACACCCTGCTGCCTGCTAAGTATGCATGACAACACCCAGCTGCCTGCTAAGTGCACATGGCAACACCCTGATGCCTGCTAAGTGTGCATGACAACACCCTGCTGCCTGCTAAGTGTGCACGACAACACCCTGATGCCTGCTAAGTGTGCATGACAACACCCTGCTGCGTACTAAGTGTGCATGACAACACCTTGCTGCCTGCTAAGTGTGCATGACAACACCCTGGTGCCTGCTAAGTGTGCATGACAACACCCTGCTGCGTGCTAAGTGTGCATGACAACACCCTGGTGCCTGCTAAGTGTGCATGACAACACCCTGCTGCCTGCTAAGTGTGCATGACAACACCCTGCTGCCTGCTAAGTGTGCATGGCTAATGGAAGCAGTAATGAAACATCCTAAGTCAAGGATCCAAATAGAAATATCTCGCACAACTTTGTGTCTGTGGAACAGAATGATGAAGTTATCAGTGATCTACTTAATACACCTCATGGAGGTATTAAGCTGCTCCGACCTCTATCAGACACTCACCACTTTAAAAAAGTGGGTCAGTATCATAATGTTTTTATACCCTATCTACATGGACCCATCCCATCTGACTCTAATTGAGCATATCATCAAGCCTAGAAGACTTAAAGGAAGATCCTAAATTATTGCAAGATGGGTAGGCCCTGTGCCCCTCCCCCGGAATATCTAAGTGCCTGGCCTACGTTTCCTGCCAATCAAAGTGTACCTAACCTCTCACCGTAGGTGTTACAAATGTCAGCACTCTGGCCATGTTGTAGTAGTCTGTGAAATACTACATTTTTGGTGTAGTACATTTCACTAGAGAATGCACGGTAGGCCTTGACAGGAAAAAAATTTACGTGTATTAACTGTAACAAAGTTGGGGTTACAGTTTCCCACAAGGACTGCAGTCAGAACCCAAACAACCTTCGACATAAACCTGATAACAACCCTTTAATGGTAACTGAGGATGAAGCCATCCAGTCTAACACAGCCAGATCTGAGACTGAACCTCTGAAAAGTGTGGAAGAACCCAACCTCACTGCAAAGGATTCTGGTGATACCAGAATGCCATCACACACACCAGCTGTGGAGGAGCTAGCCATCCCTGCTAGCACATGTGAAACTACTGATCTGCCACTACTGATACCTACGCCTACACCTGAATATGGGGATGAGTTTGTCACTCTTCCCAATACACACATCTACAACAATCAGACGGACACTACACATGTAAGCCCCCTGGAAGCTGGAGATGAGTTAGGTGCACAGGACCAACCGACAATGAATGATGAGTAAGTCATGCCACAGGCACCATCAGAGAACACTAACAATGGTACCCGCTGTGATGATAGGTGTTAGAGAAAGAACTAACTCAGAAGTGCCTTTCTCTGGAGAGGCATTTGATTCGCCTGACCTTCCTTAAATTATAACAAACTTGCAGAAAAAATTGAGCGTCTTGAACAGATGCTGATAAATTTTATATAGGCAGTTAAGACGATGCTCTTGAGTACAGTGATGATGTTAAAAGTGCAGCAATCTCCATTCAGTTTCAAGCAATTTGTAAGAAAGAAACCAATGACTTTTGGTTTCAAAAATTGCCTTGGAATTGGCAGCCAAGATGCCGAGAAATGCTTACAGAAAAAGGTCCTGAAGATAAAGACGTATAAACTATGCTATTTGCTCTTAAGTGCCTGCACACTGTAAGCAAAACATAATAGTCTTACCATCTTATGAGCAAGAGATTGTAATAACTCACTACAATGGATACATTACAAATCTTTTCATGGAACATTGCTTCCATCAGGAAGCGGTTGCCTGACTTACATCATATTAGTGCAACCAAGAATATTGATATCATCTGTCTGCAGGAATGTAAACTGAAAAAATGGTACATTGCTTTAGAGGCCTAAGGAGTGAACTTGGGCTAAGATGGTATATCTCCAAGTTGTGTCATATGCCTTCTCAATATCAAAAGGATGGTGATAACTGAGTGGTTATTGGCAACGGCATTATGAACAAGTATCTGAAAGCAGTAATGGGTCAATAGTAGAGTGGCCGTTATGAACGCCATATTAACTGTTGGAGAGACTATTGTATCTCTCTAAATACTACATCAAACGTTTATTTACCAGACGTTCCATCACCTCGCAAACTACACTGGTAAAAGCAATGAGATGATAGTGGGAGGCATCATGTCTCGAATTACATGGTTTACGAAAAGGTAGAACAATGGCAGATTTCCACCGCTGGAGAACTTGCAACCAAATAAGATTAAACAGACATAAGAGGACTGCAAAGGCTGACGGAAATAAATGCTGGAGTATATGGATATGAATGCCATCAGGCCCAGGTGCCGATGATCGGCAAGCGGAAAGTGGGGACAGTAGTTCCACAAGTGTAAAAGGTACATTATATGACTGTTCTCCACTAGAGTAAATGGCTAAGGGCCCAACTATCTGGCAGACTTGGAGGAAAGAAATGAGGGGCGTAGATAGAGCCCATGAGAGATACAAGATAATTAACAGTTTCAGTGGTAGCTTCAAGAGGGTTCACTATAATGATACAGGCAACCCGAAGAATAGAAGCCGCATCTGGAGAGTATTTGCTGGTGGCGGTGTCGAGTCATCGTCTGCCAAACTGTGTTAAAGAAGCAGTTACTCTCTACCTGCTTCTTTAACACAGTTAAGGTATGAACAGATGTCTTTTTCGAGGGGCCAGGCCGAGGTTTGGCGGACGATAACTCAGACACCGCCACCAGCCTTGAAGCGCTGAACCCAGTTCCTCACTGAACGCTCTCAGACGCTAACATTCTTCACTATTTCTTTTGTCTGGTGCCCAGCTTTGTGAAGCCTTATGATTTGAACTAGAGTTTCAGGTGTTAACGACTTCTTTTTACACATAATAAAAGATGTATAGCCCCAAAACCAAAGGGGAAAACCGGACAAAAGATGGACGGATGAGACACAAAAGCGCAACACTTCCTCTCACCACGGCAGCCAAGTGAGCAATGAGAAGTCCCTGTGAAGTGTGGTAGAAGGCCGTGACGTCACGTTAACATCTGCTACCCAGCAGAATGCACTGGCGAAAAAAGACCCCCTTGTATGGTAGGCCTTCGATTTTCATCACGGCAATACGCCGGGTGCTCATCCGGCATAATGCCATGACGAGGACTCTAAGTAATAGTTATACACACAGTTTTACACAATGATTCTTGCAGCTTTGTACTTGTTCTGTGAAATAATTTCATACGAGAGAGAGAGAGAGAGAGAGAGAGAGAGAGAGAGAGAGAGAGAGAGAGAGAGAGACAGAGAGAGAGAGAGAGACAGAGACAGAGACAGACAGACAGACAGACAGACAGACAGACAGACAGACAGACAGACAGACATACAGAGACAGAGGCAGAGAGACAAACAGAAATACAAAGACAGAGACAGACAGATTAGACAGAGTAAGACAGAATGATTAAGACAGACTAAGCACTATTTTGTATAAAATAGAGATAGAGTACAGAATATGTACTTACATGTAGGAGAATGAGCAGAGGCAATATGCACTTACACTTAACAGAGTCAGGAGAGGCAATATGCACTTACACTTAACAGAGTCAGGAGAGGCAATATGCACTTACACTTAACAGAGTGAGCAGAGGCAATATGCACTTACACTTAACAGAGTGAGCAGAGGCAATATGCACTTACACTTAACAGAGTGAGCAGAGGCAATATGCACTTACACTTAACAGAGTGAGCAGAGGCAATATGCACTTACACTTAACAGAGTGAGCAGAGGCAATATGCACTTACACTTAACAGAGTGAGCAGAGGCAATATGCACTTACACTTAACAGAGTGAGCAGAGGCAATAATGCACTTACACTTAACAGAGTGAGCAAGGCAATATGCACTTACACTTAACAGAGTGAGCAGAGGCAATATGCACTTACACATAACAGAGTGAGCAGAGGCAATATGCACTTACACTTAACAGAGTGAGCAGAGGCAATATGCACTTACATGTAACAGAGTCAGGAGAGGCAGTATGCACTGCATGTAACAGAGTCAGGAGAGGCAGTATGCACTTGCATGTAACAGAGTCAGGAGAGGCAGTATGCACTTGCATGTAACAGAGTCAGGAGAGGCAGTATGCACTTGCATGTAACAGAGTCAGGAGAGGCAGTATGCACTTGCATGTAACAGAGTCAGGAGAGGCAGTATGCACTTGCATGTAACAGAGTCAGGAGAGGCAGTATGCACTTGCATGTAACAGAGTCAGGAGAGGCAGTATGCACTTGCATGTAACAGAGTCAGGAGAGGCAGTATGCACTTGCATGTAACAGAGTCAGGAGAGGCAGTATGCACTTGCATGTAACAGAGTCAGGAGAGGCAGTATGCACTTGCATGTAACAGAGTCAGGAGAGGCAGTATACACTTGCATGTAACAGAGTCAGGAGAGGCAGTATGCACTTACATGTAACAGAGTCAGGAGAGGCAGTATGCACTTCCATGTAACAGAGTCAGGGGAGGCAGTATGCACTTACATGTAACAGAGTCAGGAGAGGCAGTATGCACTTACACTTAACAGAGTCAGGAGAGGCAGTATGCACTTGCATGTAACAGAGTCAGGAGAGGCAGTATGCACTTGCATGTAACAGAGTCAGGAGAGGCAGTATGCACTTGCATGTAGGAGAGAAAGAGAAGACATTCACCATATTACAATATTAATAACATGTGAGAAAACACATAACTGTTCATCTTGAAGTTTCTACGGTACAAGTGGTTGATTTTACATACGTCTGTTGTGAATACGATGACAGAGTTGTCATAGTGACCAGTGGTCTTGAGGGCGTCCACCACCCGTCCCGCAGCCTCGTCCAGAGCACTCACCATTCCTGCACCAGGTTGTACAACAAATTTATTGAGGTTTGGGATATTACAAATACTTCAAGAACATATATACACCAAGCAGTGTTTGTCTCTCATCGTATATTTGCTAACAATTTACTGTGTATATTGTATTTTAGTTATTAATTAAAGTAATGTTGACTGATAGTGAACAAGTTTTAGGTAGCATTAATGATGCTCGCACACAAAACTTTCTTTACTCCCTCCCTCCAACCTTTCCTAGGGCGACCCCTACCTCACTTTCTCTCCACTACAGATTTATACACTCTCGAAGCCATTCTATTTCGTTCCACTCTCTCTACATGTCCAAACCACCTCAACAACCCCTCCTCAGCTCTCTGGATAATAGCTTTGGTAATCCCTCACCTCCTACTAATTACCAAAACTACGAATATTCTGTATTATATTCACACCACACGTTGTCCTCAGACATGACATCTCCGCTGCCTCCAGCCTTCTCCTTGTTGCGACATTTATAACCTATATTTCACATCCATAGACGAGCGTTGGTATGATTATACTCTCATACATTTCAACCTATTCACCGAAAAGCAGTTCTGCTTCAGGTCCCACCGCGGCACACAACATGAAATAAATATCTTTGATGCCTGAGGAAGCAAGGGAACCTGGCTCTAATTGCAACTATGGACGTACACAAAGCCTTCGACAGCCATTGGCACAGTGGACTCAGCTTCATACTTGCCGACCTCCCGGAACACAACTGGACCTTTCTCAGGCTCATATTCAACTTCCTAACAAGCAGACGCATCATTCACACCTTCCATGGTAAGGCAGCAGCACCCTTCACACCGACAGCTTGAGTACCGCATGGCCTCAGCCCCATACTTTTCAATATATATGTAAACGACCTCCCACATCCTGAATACAGTGATACCATCATCACGCAATTTGCAGACAATGTTATCTATGTAGTCTCAGCTACCCCCATATCTGGTGCAAACAAGCATAGGAGAGCAACTGAGAAAATGAACGAGGAACTAAGAAGAACATCTAACTGGGAGAAAAAATCGAGAATCACAACTAACCCTGATGAAGTCCACATCAGCACCATCGGCTGTTTCGCATCAACCATAGTGGACAGAGGTTCACGTATTGTCATCAGCAAACCAAATAAGATCCTGGGGTAAAAGATCGGTAGATTGCTTCACTTCACATCTAATGTCACCAAAAAAGTGAACCTAGCAAAGGCTCGCCTTAGTCAACTATTCCGATACAAAGAAGCCTCTTCCCACATCGAGAAACATCTCTATAAGATGATCAGATCTTTGCTTGAATACCGTTGCATACGCATGTCTCTAACAACTAAGATCAACATGCTACACAAGAATCCAGAACAAAGCCCTCCGCTTTATCAATTGGGCCCCCGGACTCAGAGACAGGTCAGGATGGAAACCTGCGGCAAATTAATGTAAAGCTAACAAGCAAAAAGAGACAACTTTTATACATGCAGGAACCAAATGCTCCTGACAGAAAAAAATCCTTCTCAACCATCAAACCCACCCCCCAACTACAAATCAGCACCCCCCCAAACCAGAACACAAAGAAGGGAACCCCCCAAACAAAAAAATCCGACGTTTCATCCAAAAGGGAGAACTTCCCTCTACCAAGGATCCTGAAAACTCTTTCCTAATTCATTTTTAATTAACCTTTTTTACATACCCAAACCAAATTCATCCCCCAACCTCTGCAACTTCTTTTCAGGATCTCCCATAAACCCAGTGCCCTCTGCAAAGAGAAAACTGTAAAAAACTCCCATTTTGGGGTTTGTTAGATTCTTTATTTTTTTAAACCCCACACCCCCTTCCCAAACACCCCGCTTTTCCCTTCCTTACAAACCCCTACTGAAAAAACCCGGGAAACCCTTCAAACACCCTTTCCAAAGGGCCTACTTTTCGGAAGAGGTTTCCCCTCTCTCCACATACTCTAACTTGAGCCTCACTACCTAAAAAAAATTTCCCACTGCTTCAGTAACCTCCCCTCCTATTCCAAAACCTTTGCAACATCTCCCACTTTCCCCCCTATTCACCCTGCCAAAAAGCCTTTTCCAAATTCTAAATGCCACAAAAAAAAATTTTATCCCCCTTTTGTTTCACTGTAAACACCGGGTCCACACCCTCTACCTTTCCTAAAGCTCCTTGTTCATCGCATCCCCCTTTTTCCGCTGCCTTAATTTTTTAAATAAAAACTCTACCAATACATTTTAAAACCGGGTATACTCAACAGACTTATCCCCCTAAAATTTTTTTGCACCCCTTTTTTTTCCCTTTCTTTTAAATATAAAGGAACAAACCAAGTTCGATGCCAATCCTTGGGTTACCTTACCAATTTTCCATCCCATTTTTTAAAATAATAGCACCAACCACTCCAAAACTGTACCCCCACCTGCTTTTAACTTTTTATATCTTTATCCCCACAGAAAAAATTTTCGACACGCCCACAGACACAGAGAAGCCGCCCATTTCCGCCGGGAGAGAAGACGTCCGTATTTTCCTGTTCTTTCGTTACCCCTGATAATTCTCGAGCAGAGCAACCTGAACACTTTTACTCGAGTTTTTTCTTGGGTTACCCTGAGTATTTTCTTCCCCCGAGCTAAAGGGGAAACTTGCTTGCAGTCACTTCGAGCACCATCCCATAAAGGGGGAAAGGGTGGTGATTTCCCTTGCTTGTTCACCCCCCCCTTTTCCCCCCCCCCCATCCTTCCCCATCCCCCCCCTCACCCAAACATCAACACGGGCCCAAAAACACTAACACACTATATACTTTTCCCAATCCTTCTGATTTTCCATCTTTTTTTCCATTTTCGCAACTTCCCCCTTTGGGCGATTTAAAACCAAAAGGGGCTTTTGACCTCCGGAAGCCCGGGGGTTTTTTTAAAAACCGGCCCAAATTTTTTGCCTTGGGCCCTTTTTCCCCTCACACCAGGGTAGGTTTAATCTTAGGGGCCCTGTGTCCCCCCCCCCCTCGAGGGTAGGCTATTTTTATGGGCCCTGTGTCCCCCATCACTCGAGGATGGGCCCTATCTTAGGGGGCTGACCTTCTAAGCCCAGTAAAAAAGGGAAATTTTTAGACTAACACTAAGGAAAAACCTTTTTGCAAAGCAACTTATTTTCCAATGTACCTTCCGGGAAAACTTTGGCGCGAAAAAAGATAAATTTATTTGGAAAGGAAAACCTAAAGACAAAAAAGAAATTAAAGCATTTTTTTTTTTTTTTTTTTTTTTAATTATCACACTGGCCGATTCCCCCCAAAGGCAGGGGGGCCCTTTGAAAAAGAAAAACTTTAAACCTTTCATTCACTCCATCACTGTCTTCCCAAAAAGGGCTTTACACTACATTTTTTAAAAAATTTAAACCTTTTAAACACCCCCCCCTTTAAAGAGGGGCAGCACTGTATTTCCCATCTCCAGGACCCCAAGCCCGGGCCTCCCCGGGTTTTCCCTAACCCTCAAAATTTTACTTTGTTTTCCACCCCAACACACGTTAAATAAAAAACCATTTGTCTCCTTTTCACTCCTATAAAAACACCTAAACGCAGCCGCGGGAAGTCCAAGCCCCTCCACACAAAACCTCCTTTCCCCCCCCCCCAAACCCCTTTCCTAGGCCGACCCCAAACCCCCCCTTCCTTCCACTACAGACTGAACCCCTTTTAAAGCATTTTTGTTTCCTCCATTCTCTCTACATGTCCGAACCACCTCAAAAACCCCTTTCCCACCCCTCGGGCCCAAATTTTTTTTGGTAATCCCCCCCCACCTCCTCCAAAACCCCCCAAAACTACGAATTCTCTGCTTAAAAAATTTTCCCACCACAAAATTGCCCCAACATGAAATCCCCACTGCCTCCACCCTTCTCCTCGCTGCAACATTAAACACCCACCTTCAAAACCCTTTATAAGAGCTTTGGAAAAATTTAAACTCTCATACATTCCCCCCTTTGCCTCCAAGGACAAAGTTCTTTGTCTCCACAGCTCCCCAATTGGGACCACTCCACTCTTTTTCCCCCATCAAATTTTAAAGAATTTACCTCAACTTTCATAGACCCATCCCTGACAAAGTCCACTTTCCCCAAAATCTGAAAACTTCCCCCTCCTCCATACTCCCCCTCCCCCAATCTGAAAATTCAAAACTTTCATCACCCAAAACTTTTTTTTATCCCCCCATAAAACCTTTCCCTTCCTGAAACACCTTTAATTTTTCCCCTTTTGCAAAACCCACCAAATTCATCCACCAATCTCTGCCGCTTCTCTTCAAATCTCCCCAAAAGCACAGTGCATCAAAGAGCAGCTTTTGACAACTCCCCCTTTTTGTGTGATTCTTTTTCCCTTTTTAAATCCACGCCTCCCCCCCTTTCCAAACCCTCGCATTTACTTTTCTTACAAAACCCCCCCATAAATATATTAAACAACCACGGTGAAAATCACAAACCTTTTCTAAGGCCTACTTTTTACTGGGGAAAAAAATTTTCCCCCTTTCCTACATACTTTTAACTTGAGCCTCACTTTCCCCGTAAAAACTCTTCACTGCTTCATAACCTACCTCCTACACATACACCTTTTTCAACATCTGCCACAATTTCCCCCCAAACCACCCTTTAAACGCCTTTTCCCCAAAAACCCAAAAAAAGCCCCCAAAAACCTCTCTAGGGCCCTTTTCTAAATACTGTTTACTTTTATGTTTTACTGTAAACACCTGGCCACCACCCCCTCCCCTTTTCCCAAAGCCCTTTGTTCCCCTCTGCAACCTAATTTTCCCCTCTTTTCTCTTAATTCTTTCCCAAATTTAACTCACCATACATTTTTACCAGGTACACTCAACAGAAAAAAATTTTTTTTTTTTTTTTTTTTCCCCCATAATTTTTTTTTCACCTCTTTTTCCCCCTTTTCCTTTATACAAAGGAACCCATGCATGCTCTCGCCAACCCAGGGAAACCCTTAAACCCCCTTCCTACGTTTTTTAAATAATTGCAAAACCCCCTCCAAAACTAAATCCCCACCTGCTTTTAAAATTTTTCTTTTCCCCCAATTTCCCGGGTGCCTTTCCCCCTTTCATTTTACCTACTGCCTCACGAACTTCCCCCCAACTCCCCAAACCCGGGTCTTTCCTTTACTCCTCAAAGATGTTATTCCCCTTTCCCCATGCAAAGAAACTCCGAAATTTAACTGTTGCTCCAGTGGTGTTTTTTTTCAACCGCGCTGGGGAGTACTTCTCCCCTTATGAAGAAGAGTTACTTCAACTACTGAAGCAAAAGGGCGCCCCGGACAAATTGGGGGACTTTTTGGGAAACCCCCCCAAGCACCTAAAGCTATCAAGCTCAGCGAAAATTGTTTTTTTTCCAAAACCCAAAAGCATCACGAGAGATAGCACAGTGCAGGAAATTTTTTGAGGGCTTTAAAACAGAGAATTCCCGAAATTTTATGCGTCCAAGCACATAAATTCTCCCCAAAACCCGGCAACAAACCCGGGAAAATTAAAGTTAATACTTTTGACCCTGAAGAGGGCAAACTTTTTTGTCAAAATGGTTTTTAAATTTTTTGGCACCAATGTTTCACCTTACCAACTTCCCCTTAACCATTTGTCCAGTGTGACACAATGTTTTTAAAAAGTTAAGCCTTTGGCATTTAAAACCCCCAAAAAATGCCGTACTCAAGGGCAGATTTGCACATTTGTTCGGGCCAACATTCTTATGAGATTGACAATTAAAAAAAAACGCCCAATTTTGTCCCGGGGGCAAGGAAACCAACCCTGCTGTTTTCCCGCTATTGGTCTTTAAAAAGGGAAAAAGGGAAAAGCAGAAAAATTTTAGAACAAAGAAACGTCCACTTCAAAAAAGACCAAATCCCATGCACCTTCCCCAAAAATTTTTCCCCCCCAAAATTCCTTCCCCCTTTTCCTGGGTCTAGTGGGGGCCCTCAGGGGCTCCTTTTCCCCTGGTTTCCCAAAGTTTGGGGAAATTCCCGCCCCCCTTGGAGGCCCCCCAAACAAAACCCCCATGTAAAAACATACACAAAACCCAACAACAAGGTCAAACCCCAAACCCCCCATGTCCCAGGTAAAACCTCAGCCCGGGGATATGATGAGAGCGCAACTAAATTTAAATGAGGGCCCAAAAACAAGCAGGGTGACATTCAACTCGCTCAAAGGTTTTTTAAAAAAATTTGGGAAAAAAATTTTTTAAAGGCTAATGGGATCACTCCCATTACTATCCCAGATAATATTAAGGAGATTATGGTCCAGCCTTCTCATAACAAGAAGTATGTTCCCTACTCTACTTTTACAAATAAGTCTAATTCATCCCTTGCCCAGGGATCACTCACCTCGCATAATCAAATTGTCAACTTCCCTCAACCCGATGAGTCAATACCTGACCCTAACGATGCCCCAGTGATTGGAGCTTACTCTTCCACTATTGCAGCTGATCCTGATAAACAGGAACTTTCCCAAGGTAATTCACCTGGCCTACCAAATTTCCCCTTGGAGCCTCCACAGTCTCCCATTAACTCTCACGAGCAGAGGCTCGTGAGAGTTAATGGGAGTTAATATTACAAACTCTAGTGAAGATGGTGACACTTTCAATACACAAGCAACAACTCAGAACTTCCCTCCTCCCCTTGACGAGTCCAGCAGGGATAGTGAGTATACCAAAAAAAATACATTACTTGCAGGCGTTCAGACCGCAGTACACGTTCGAAGAGCATGAAATAATGGGGATAACAATTTTCCAACTTAATGTTCAACATTTCTTTAATAACCGTTACCTCCTTGAGGTTGAACTTCATAATTATAATCCCGATGTTATACTCTTGAATGAGACAGCTGCGGGAGTTGATCAACATATTAAATTACGTGGTTACTCTACTGTGGAGAAATCGAGAGGACCCTTTAGTGGTGTAGCCATCTTGGTTAAATTAGGATATACATTTAAAAATATTCATGTTGATGAAGATAACATTCTTGCAATAGAAATGACAACGTCGCATGGACAACTAGTAATAGGAACTGGATATTTTCCCCCGAGACAACAATATATAGAGTCAATTCCTCTACATAGGATATTAAGCAGAAATATTCCAACAATTCTAGCGGGAGATTTTAATGCTCATCACCCTGCCCTCTTTAACTGTGGAGCTGGTATTCCACTGGGTGACTTAAAAGGGAAACAACTATTTAATATCATGACAGCTAGAAACTTGTCATTTCAAGGTCCATTCTTTAAATCGTACATTGGACCTCATCCAGGAACACCAGATATAGTACTGACAAACAGAGACTGTGACCTCTTTCACTGTCGTATCTCTCCTGGTGGAAACGTAGGATCTGACCACATCCCTGTTATAATACAACTACAAACTTCTCCATTTAGAATACCTGTACCTCCTAAACCCAATCTCAGCACCCTAGGATTTGACCCCTTCAGGGTATGTCTGGGTGAAGATGAAATTGTGTCGTTGGAAAATCTACCTTCCACTGCAATTGATGATGCAATCCGGTCCCTTCATAATCGAATAACTGAAGCTACTAATGCAACTTGCCAATTTGCTTCCACAAAGATATATCAACAATATAAACCTACTAGGGAAATTAGAGACGCTCTAAGAAATTATCAAGCAGAATGTCGAAGGCAGCTTCAAACGCGACAACCACCAGCAGCTACACTGCACAGATTGAGGTAAGAATTAATTAACATGATTAGTCATCACAAACTTGACTTATGGAAATTGCTAGTTCTCCAAGCTAATCAGTATAAACGTGAGCCAGCAAAATTTTGGAGTAAGATCCGACAACTTTTAGGGGCAAAGCACAAGGCCCCTAACTACCTAATTCATACCTTTACTGATGAGGATGATGAAGATGTTGAGATTATACTTGATGATCCGCAGGACCAGGCTAATTTGATGGGTGATGTATGGGAGAAAATTCTCTCCCATAAAAACAGTCGTCGATTTAACAATAATCATTATCAGTTGGTAAATGAATGGAGAGATGAGAACTTAGATGATCTACAACCACTACCTTCCATCGATACATCAACTCTTGAAGACGCCCACCCACTTACTAGACCTATTACATTACTCGAGATGAGTCAGGTTATTGGAAGAATGCGAAGTAGAGCCCCTGGTATCTCTGGAATAACAATGAAACAGATAAAGTTCCTCCCCAGAAATTGTAAACAGTCTTTGGTTAATATCTTTAATGCCATCTTGGCCTCAGGACATTTTCCAGTGGTTTTTAAGACTGCTAGGATCATCTTTCTTGCTAAGCCCAATAAAGACATCCACCAACCAGGGAACTATAGACCTATATCCTTACTTGAAGTCTCTGGAAAAGTTCTTGAGAAGATCATTTCCAACAGACTGAACTACTATATGGAGTTTAATCACCTTTTTACTGAAAAACAATTTGGCTTTAGAACACATAGAGGTACCAATCATGCAATAAAACATCAGGGGAATCTTTCCCTAATTGCCACCAGAGATGTTCATAAAGCTTTTGTTAGCTTATGGCATGATGGTCTTATATACAAACTCATTGACCTACCAGACCATAACTGGACTTTTCTCAGATTAATATATAATTTCTTAACTCAAAGAAAAATCATTCCGACCTTTCATGGCAGGTCGACAGAGCCTTTTATACCAACATCTGGTGTCCCACAAGGCTCTTGTCTTAGTCCAATTCTCTTCAACATTTATGTGAATGACCTTCCTCAACCAGAGTTTAATGATACAATTGTGACACAGTTTGCAGATGATGTTATCCATGTCGTCTCATCAACTCCGGTAACAGGAAAATACAAGTATGAGAGAGTCATAGAAAAAATGAATATTGAACTTCGTCGAACATCTAATTGGGAAAAGAAATGGAGAATTACGACTAATCCTGACAAAGTCCTTGTTAGCACGATAAGATGTTTTGCATCAACAATTGAAGATAAAGGGGGTACCTCCATCAGAGGTACACCTGTAGCCATTAGAAACCCTAACAAGATCTTGGGATATGAAATAGACAGGCTGCTCCACTCAACATCTCATGTAACTAAAAAGATCAACATAGCCAAAGCCGGTCTTAGCAGTCTCTTTCGATTCAATCAAGCCCCTCCACATGTCAAAAAACATCTGTATAAAATGATAATAAGACCTATACTCGAATACCCATGTGTCCCAATGACATTAACAACAAAGACCAACATGCTACGGTTGGAACGGGTCCAGAATAGAGCTCTTCGCTTCATTACGGGTACCAGGAGGAGAGACAGAGGTAAAATGGCAGATTTACACGTACAACAAGATATAACTGCCTTAAATGTACGCCTTGACACCCTAAAAAAGAAACAACTTTATTCAATGCAAGAACTCTACATGCCAGATAGAGAATATCCTCTACAAGTTGTAAATACCACGGATTATATCATCAATACTCCTCCTCACAGGACTCAAAGAATGACTCTCCCACAGAAGGTCCGTCGTTTTATCCATAAAGACGATTACCATCGACCCATGATATTGAGCAACCTCCCTGCAGACGAAGATGATTGGGTAACACCAGAACCCTTCTATGTTTACTGAGAAATCATCGCCCCCAGTTAGGGAAACATCTTATATAACATTCTACTGTTAAAATTATGCTAAATTTACTATGGCAGGACACCACTTGTAAGAAGCCATTGTCAAGTAATTCTTTATAAACTGGCCAGGAAATTATTGCCTTCATTGTCGCTTAAATATCCGTTGTGCAATCGCAAAAAAAAAAAAAAAAAAAAAAAAGGCAATTGCAACTTGTATAATTACTACCAATTCAGAGTCATGTACTTATATATCTCTTATATCTATGTGACTCTGATGGGTTAGTATTATACCCCATTAAGAATATCTTATTATTTCACATACACCTTTTAAATGACACCAAAGTGGTTGGGCCACTTACCTTTTATATATAACTAACAAAAAAGGCACAATACCGTGACTGGAACGATACACAAATAACCCGCACATAAAAGAGAGAAGCTTACGACGACGTTTCGGTCCGACTTGGACCATTGACAAAGTCACAGTGTGACTTTGTCAATGGTCCAAGTCGGACCGAAACGTCGTCGCAAGCTTCTCTCTTTTATGTGCGGGTTATTTGTGTAGCTTTTATATCCTGTCTCTCTTCCCCTCCCACCCTTTTCCAAAATTTCTTTCCTTACCCATCCTTCTTCCTTACCCATCTTACCGAAGCTCTGGTCATAAGAAGAAGGATCTTTATCCCATCAATCCTAGCTGCCTTACCCTCTTTCATTCTATCCACTGTCTCACGAACTTTCCCCACACTCACAACTGGCTCTTCCTCACTCCTACAAGATGTTATTCCTTCTTGCCCTAAACAAGAAATCACAGGTTCCCTGTCTTCATCAACTATTAACAGTTCCTCAAAATATTCCCTCCATCTTCCTGATACCTCTAATTCTCCATTTAATAACTGTCCTCTCCTAATTTTAAGTATCAAATCCATTCGTTCCCGAGGCTTCCTCAACTTATTACTCTCACTCCAATTTTTTTCTTATTATCAAAAACTTTTTGATAACATCTCACCCACTCTCTCATTTGCTCCAGTTTTCTTTCCATATACTCCTCCCTTCTTGCATCACTTCTGCTTTGTAAAAACTTCTCATATGGTAACTTTTTCTCCCTTACTACTCTCTTTACATCATCATTCCATCAATTGCTCTTCTTCCCTTCCGCACCCACTTTCCTGTAAGCACAAACTTCTGCTGAACACTCTAACAATACATTATCCAATCTACCCCATATATCTTTTGGTATTTGCCTTGCTTTTGGCATATGAAAAAATAATATTTTGATTTTTTTTCAGTTTGACTAATTACTTTTAGCTCCTGTCTCTCCTGGGTCCTGTATGAGTCCTTTAACTTAAGTTCGATTCTTTCCACTTCCCTGGTCTGCGCTTCCTTCTGTATATCAGACAATTTAGCATTCTTGAGGAGCTCAGTGATTCTTCATCGTCTTCTGTAGAGGGAGCGTCTTTCTTTCTCCAGTTTACTTCTTCTCTCCTTCTTTCTTAGGGGAATATGCCTTGAACATACTTCAACGGCCAGGAAGTTGATCCTTTCAAGGCTCTGGTTTGGATCCATTTTATTTAAGAATCTTCCCAACATGTTTCATTTAAGACATGATTCATCTGGCCCCAGTTGATGTTCTTGTTATTGAAGTTGTATTTGGTAAAGACATCTTCACAGATACGTGCATTTTGCTGATCAGGACCCCTGTGCATGTGAGACTGTACTTCGATTAGATTGTGAATGGAATTAGTTGTTTTTGATATTATGTCTCTTACCAGGTCCTCATTATTTGTGAAGATTAGGTCAAGTGTGTTCTTCCAGTCTTGTTGGTTCCACTATTTGCTGACTTAGGGTGTGTTTTTCTCAGAGATTTAGTGGCTCAAGTGTGAGTGACCTTTCATTTGCGCTGCCTACAGGGATTGTTTCTGCTATATCATTATTTGCTACATTCTTCCATTTGAATGTCTAAGGATGAAATCACCAAGCAGTAAGATGTCTGGGGATGGAGCTGGAAGATTTTCCAGACAGTAATCAATTTTCAGTAGCTGTTCCTTGAACTGTTGGGAGGTTGCATCTGGTGGCTTATATGCAACCACGATCACTAGGTATTGTTAAACTTCAACTACATCATTTGTGGTTTTTCAGCATCTCAGTGCAGATGAGCGACTCTTTGACATACAGGCCAAACCTCCACCTGTTGTCTGTTCTTTCTGTCACATCAAAAAAGGTTGTACCCATTTATCAATATTTCGTTGTCAAAGTGATCATTAGTGTGGGTCTCTGTGAAGGCTTCAAACATCGCATTTGACTCCTCTAGAAGCCCACTGGTAAAAGGAATTTTGTTGTTGGTGGAATGCATAAAGCCCTGTATATTAGCAAATATAAACGAGATTGTATTCTGTGTTAGTTGGAGAGATTTTGTTATTGACATCAGTAGTTGTGGTTCTGGAGGCCATCAGAGGCCACTGGCTGTGCCTCCAGTCCAACAAGGCTTCGAGGTAGCAGACTATTTTTATTTCCTTCCATTTCGTTTTTTCGTTTCCTGCCATTAAAAAATCAATTGTAGTAGGATTATCGTAACTACTCTTGTTTGTCTTATGAGATATGTACCTCCGGGTCCCTATCAGATGGTATGCAGGACAGCTGGTGTTCTAGCACTGTTTTTGCAGAATCGATGAGTGGCACATATCTGGGTGAAAGAATTTATAGGAGGGAGAACGACACACTCCATTAGACAAGAGGTAACATCTTTTGGGATACTCGAAGTTTCATATCCCATTTGTTTTTCGTGATATTGCATGCTTAGAGATGTCCCAAACATAGAATCTGCTCAATTTTGCTTTTGGTTGGGTAGAATTTTTTGTTAGGTTTTCTCATTTTGTGCAGTTTCTAGACTGCAGTATAATCCTCTGCATCAAAGCCAGGCCACCCAGTCCTGCTTCCGGGAACTACTTTCCCCCAAGAAGAAAGAAGAAGAAGAAAAAAGAAAAAGAAGAAGAAGAAGAAGAAAAGAAGAAGAAGAAGAAGAAGAAAGAAGAAGAAGAAGAAGAAGAAGAAGAAAGAAGAAGAAGAAGAAGAAGAAAGACTCTTCCGCTACATCTGTAATGTGGGTCAATGGTCTTGTGCAATGATGGTGGTATATTGAAGGTAGAGTCCCGAGCAGAAACCGCGGGTTCAAATCTCTCGTGTTGTGGCGTAGGTTGTGGAACAGGTTGTGGTATGGGTTGTGGTATGGGTTGTGTATGGGTTGTGGTATGGTTGTGGTATGGGTTGTGGTATAGGTTGTGGTATGGGTTTGTGGTATGGGTTGTGTATAGGTTGTGGTATGGATAGTGGTACAGTTGTGTTATGGGTTGTGGTATGAATTGTTGTATAGGTTTTGGTATGGGTTGTGGTATGGGTTGAAGTATAGGTTGTGGGATGGGTTGTGATATAGGTTATGGTATGGTTTTGGTGTAGGTTGTGGTATGTGTTGTAGTATGGGTTGTGGTATGGGTTGTGGTATAGGTGTGGTATGGGTTGTGGTATGGGTTGTGGTATTTACATTCTGTATCTTTGTGTACACTCCTCCTAACTCTTCCTCCCATGTTTTATATATCTTTGGTAGACTGCCAAAAAGTTCATTATTATTTTCTTGCTTATTTTTATTATTTATTACCCTACTTAATACTTTTCTGATACCTGCCCAAAGTTTCTGTATCTTCAGAAATTCATGAACAATTTATGAATTCCATCACTAGTTCAGTTACATTCTCCATGATTAAGTTGATTAATTTCCCAAAGAAGGTTCCCTGAAGCGAAATATAAAATATAATATTATGGGTGACCAGTGGCTTGACTGGCAGTGGTTCGATCCCCGGCATGGGTGGGCACGTTGGGCATGTTTCCTTCACTTTGAGCCTCTTTTCACCCTATTATTAAGTTGGTATCTGAGTGTTAGTAGACTGTTGTGGGTCGCTTCCTGGGGGTGGTAGTTTAACTTTAAAATAAGCAAAGGTAACAGCTATTAACTTTTGGGCGGGGATTGAACTTGTGGCGAGTGAGTCCTAAAACTCTAGTATAGTGTGGTAAGCCACTGGACCAGCTGGCTACAATAAGATCATCCAACTAGGTATATTTATACACCACAGGAAGGGTAGCATAGGAACCACTGTGACCACAAATGCAAGTTTTTACAGGTAATTTTTCCTGCCAGCGTGGCCGTGACGAACTTTAGTTCTAGTCCCCTCAAAGCGGTCATCATGACTCAAGAAATCGTATTGGCACGATTGCAGACAAAAACCCAAATAGCACAGTCAGGGAACTGAACTCGTGGCAAGTAAGTCGTAAAATTCCTAGCCATGAAATAAAGCCACTGGGCCAGCTGGCATCTGCCTTGCAGCACAAGTTTTGTCAGGTCCCAACTCGCATCCACCCACACCCCACTCATATATTTATCCAAATTATTTTTAAAACTACACAACGTCTTAGCTTCTATGACGGTACTCGGGATTTGCTCCACTTATCCACAACTCTATTACCAAACCAGTCCTTCCTATATCCTTCCTGAATCTGAATTTTTCCAACTTAAATCCTGTGAAGGCTTACTCAGCCCTGTAACAACTTCAGATAGTATTACCAAGGCTGGCTCCTCCTCAGGAAAAATTTAAAGAATAGAAAAAGAAATAATAATTCACAAAGATAACACTTTTTTATTTATTAAAGCAAACTTAAAACAATAAAACATGAAAGGTATTTTCCTATTTGAAAGAAAAATGAAAAATGAAATGAAAAAAAATAACATTGAACTCAAAGCTAATATATTAGGGGTGTCTGGTGTTGGTGAAAACTGAGTGTTGTTGAAATCCCTAGCAGTTGCTGATGATGGGGGGGGGGTCGCAGGTGTTGGTTACAACTCCCGGTTCGTTCTTCACAGTATAGCCCGTGAGTATTCTATCCCGATGACAGGAAAGCAGGTTCTTTACCGCTGCAATGATGAGGGGTTACGTCCTGCAATTTCATACAGGTGCCCAGGTAATTAAATCCAAAAAGGGGAAGTCTCAGGACGTTAGTCCATCTCCATCAAATTTTAACTCGTTGATTGGCAGGTGACCCTCTCTGTCATCCAAGCTGGAAAGATTTGACAGGTTTACCCACTGCTTAAAATCACTCTCCATGATAAGTACAATACCTAAAAGATGTGGTGATTATTACAACAGTCAACTTATAGCAAGACTGAAAGGACTAAGTTTTTTATTGGTCAAAGTTTAAGCTTTCAACCAATGAATCTACTAGAATACAACGCAGGCATTTTACTTAAAGTAGTGCTGGGAGTGTGAGTCTAGTGATTACTGTTTGGACCGGAGCCCCAC
>NC_069467.1:28093747-28162816 GCF_026875155.1 Cherax quadricarinatus
TCGGAAGAACCTGAGTTTTCTCTGAAGCAAGTTTATTCTTTTCTCTAAGGATGAGGGATCCCCAGGACACTAGGTATACGGAGGGGGTTTCAGGGGGTCAACGTCCCTGTTGCCCGGTCCGTGAACATGCCTCGTGGTCAATTAGAGCCTGATCAACCAGGTTGTTAGTGCTGGCATCACGTAAGTCGACCTACGAACCACAGTCAGGCTGGTCAGGAACTGACTTCAGGTACCTGACCAGCGCCTTCTTGAAGGCAGCCAGGATTCTATTGGTAATCCCCCTTATGTATGCTGATAGGCAGTTGAGCAGTCTTGCACCCTGATACTGTGTCGTCTTTTATCCTACTCGTGGCGCCCCTGCTTTTCATTAGGGAGGGATGCTGCATCTCCTGCAAAGTCTTTTGATTTACTGTTGAGTGATTTTGAAGTGCAGATTTGGGACTAGTCCCTCTAGTATTTTCCTAGTGTATGTTATCATGTATCTTTCTCGCCTGCGTTCCAGGTAATACAAATCAAGGGATTTCAACCGTTCCCAGTAATTTAGGTGCTTTACAGTACTTATATGTGCCGGCAAAGCTCTCTATATATTCTCCAAGTCTGCAACTTCGCCTGCCTTGAAAGGGGCCATTAATGTACAGCAATATTCCAGCCTAGAGAGAAAACACAATTCGAAGAGTTTGTCATAACAGACCAATTGAAATTTGTCTTCATTGAATTTCATTTTTTTTTTTTTGTGTGTGGACCATTTAAAGATTTGGTTGATATCCGCTCTGAAACTTGCAGTGTCTTCGATGGATGACACTATCAAGCAAGTTCGGGTGTCATCCACCTACTTCTCTGTCTATGTGAGATATGAGGATGAAGAACAGGATGGGAGCGAACACTGTGCCTTGTGGAACAGAGCTTTTCTCTGTAGCCGCCTCAGCTTTTACTCTGTTTACAATTAATCTGTGTATTCTATTTGTCAGGAAGTCATAGATCCATCTTACAACCTTTTCTGTTATTCTTTTATCACACACTGTGTTTGCTATTCCACTATGATAACACTTGTCGTAGGCTTTCGCAAGGTTTGTGCATACTACATCCAAGACCATGTCATAGTTGTCCAGTAGACGGGATAAGCAAGAGTAGTCTGCTCTAAACCCATGCTGCCCTGGGTTGTGCAACTGATGAGTATCTAAGTCTGTGGCGATCCTGCTTCCTAGAACCCTTTCAAAGATTTTTATGATATGGGACGTTAATGTTATAAGTCTGTAATTCTTTGCAATTGCTTTACCTACCACCTTTGTGATAGGTAAATCAATTGCAAAGAATGTCCACTATGTCCATGTTTCATAACCATAGAATGCTTAACACACTTGAAATGGACTTCTTGCAGATCTTGAAGAACACAGAGCTCATATCATTCATTTTTTTTTTTTAAGATTTGTGGTGTTAGGATAATATCAAATTTTTTATAATTAAAAAATTTTTTAGTCTCAGTCATAAAAAAAACAGTGAAACTATCGACGGTTAGTTTGATTTACGGCTTGCTGAAAGTTGAGTCATACTGAGACTTCAGTATCTCACTCATTTCTTTACTGTCAACTGTGCAAGTTCCATCTCGTGTAAGCAGGGGTCCCATACTGGATGTGGTTTTCGCCCTAGATTTTGCATAAGAAAAGAAGTATTTAGGGCTTCTTCCAATTTCATTTATGGCTTTACATTCTTCCCGTGTTTCTTGTCTCCTGAATGATTTCTTAAGCATGAATACCTTCCCTTCTTAAACGCATTTATTAAATGAAAGCACCAACTATTCCAAAACTACATCCTCACCTGCTTTTAACATTTCTGTCTTGATCTCATTAACCCCAGCTACTTTACTTCTTTTTATTCAACCCACAACCTCACGTATCACTCCCACACTCACTTCTGGCTCTTCCTCCTGAAAATGCTGTACCGTCCTGGCCAATAAACGAAATCACAGCTTCCCTATCTTTATCAACATTTAGCTGTTTCTCAAAATTTTCCTTCTGTCTTCCCGAGACCTCTAACTCCCCAAATAATAACCCTCCTCTTCTACGTATTTTGACTGTCAAATCCATTCGTTCCCAAGGCTTTATCACGTTATCACTTTTACTCCAGCAAAATTTGGTGACACCATCTCACCCATTCTCTCAATGATCTTCATTTACATTCCTTCACCTCTCTCTTTACCTCTCTTTTTCTCTCCACATACTCCTCCCTCCTTGTATCACTCTTACCTTGTAGAAATCTCTCACACCCTATTTTCTCTCATACCACTCTCTTTACCTCATATTATCAATCGCTCTTCTTCCCTCCTGCACCCACTTTCCTTTAACCACGAACTTCTGCTGAACACTCTAACACTACATTCTTTAATCTCCCTCATACATCTTGAATCTCATTGCCAATACTCTCACTAGCCCTTTAATTTATACAACTTCATCTGTTTAGCACTTTATGATACCATTCTGCTATTCCATCTACCTTCTAATCTCACTGTAACTACAACTTAAAAATTATCTGATGTATGTGTTGCCTCTCTGTAAACATACAAACCCTAAAGTTTGCCCATCAGTCTTTTATCTACCAACATTTATTCTAATAAACCTTTGTTATTATACCCTATATCATATATTGAATAGCTACCTTTTTTCTTCTTAAAACACATATATACAGGAGAAGTGGTTACTAGCCCCTTGCTCCTGGCATTTTAGTCGCCTCTAACGACACGCACGGCTTTCGGAGGAAGAATTCTGTTCCACTTCCCCATGGAGATAAGAGGAAATGAACAAGAACAAGAAATGGTAAGAAAACAAAAGAAAACCAAGAGGGGTGTGTATATATGTGTTGTAGATGTATGTGTAGTGTGACCTAAGTGTAAGTAGAACTAGCAACAAGCATTTGAAATCTTGCATTTTTATGAGACAGAAAACAGACACCAGCAATCCTACCATTATGTAAAACTATTACAGGCTTTTGTTTACAGTCACTTGGCAGGACGGTCGTACCTCCCTGGGCGGCTGCTGTCTACCAACCTACTACCACAGGATGGTAGTACCTCCCTGGGCGGCTGCTGTCTACCAACCTACTACCACAGGATGGTAGCACCTCCCTGTGTGGTTGCTGTCTACCAACCTACTACCACAGGATGGTAGTACCTCCCTGGGTGGTTGCTGTCTACCAACCTACTACCACAAGATGGTAGAACCTCCCTGGGTGGTTGATGTCTACCAACCTACTACCACAGGATGGTAGCACCTCCCTGTGTGGTTGCTGTCTACCAACCTACTACCACAGGATGGTAGAACCTCCGTGGGTGGTTGCTCTCTACCAGTCTACTACCACAGTATGGTAGTACCTCCCTGGGTGGTTTCTGTCTACCAACCTACTACCACAGTATGGTAGTACCTCCCTGGGTGGTTGCTGTCTACCAACCTACTACCACAGGATGGTAGTACCTCCCTGTGTGGCTGCTGTCTACCAACCTACTACCACAGGATGGTAGTACGTCCGCGGGTGGTTGCTGTCTACCAACCTTCTACCACAGGATGGTAGTACCTCCCTGTGTGGCTGCTGTCTACCAACCTACTACCACAGTATGGTAGTACCTCCCTGTGTGGTTGTTGTCTACCAACCTACTACCACAGGATGGTAGTACCTCCCTGTGTGGTTGTTGTCTACCAACCTACTACCACAGGATGGTAGTACCTCCCTGTGAGGTTGCTGTCTACCAACCTACTACCACAGGATGGTAGTACCTCCCTGTGTGGCTGCTGTCTACCAACCTGCTACCACAGGACGGTAGTACCTCCCTGTGTGGTTGCTGTCTATCAACCTACTACCACAGGATGGTAGTACCTCCCTGTGTGGTTGCTGTCTACCAACCTACTACCACAGGATGGTAGTACCTCCCTGTGTGGTTGCTGTCTACCAACCTACTATCACAGGATGGTAGTACTTCCCTGTGTGGTTGCTGTCTACCAACCTACTACCACAGGATGGTAGTACCTCCCTGTGTGGTTGCTGTCTACCAACCTACTACCACAGGATGGTAGTACCTCCCTGGGTGGTTGCTGTCTACCAACCTACTACCACAGGATGGTAGTACCTCCCTGTGTGGTTGCTGTCTACCAACCTACTACCACAGGATGGTAGTACCTCCCTGGGTGGTTGCTGTCTACCAACCTACTACCACAGGATGGTAGTACCTCCCTGGGTGGTTGCTGTCTACCAACCTACTACCACAGGATGGTAGTACCTCCCTGGGTGGTTGCTGTCTACCAACCTACTACCACAGGATGGTAGTACCTTCCTGTGTGGTTGTTGTCTACCAACCTGCTACCACAGGATGGTAGTACCTCCCTGGGTGGTTGCTGTCTACCAACCTACTACCTTGGGTATCACCTATTACCAAACTACTATCCACACATAGCTCATTCAAAGGCTCCTCAGTATCACTTATCGCTGACTACCTAAACTAATTTCTTAACACCACTCGAACACGAAATACAATAACAGAAACTTGTCGAATAGGTCGAACTCCACTAAACAATTACTTTTTCATTTTTTTAATATATTGACAGAAAAAAAATTTCATAAACAATAATGTAAAAAAAATATTTTGGAATCAAGCCTAATTTAAAACTGTCACCTTACCTAATTAAATCTACCCAAATAATTTGGCTAAATTCCGCTATAAATTTCTTAGGTCTGAGTAAATTAATTTAACATACTTTTTTGTCATTATGTTTAGACTGATTTTCGTAAACTTATGACAAAAACAAATATTGCATTTCTTCAGCACAGATCAGCATCGTTGTCGAGGTCTAACTTGTCGGATTATATGGCACGACATGTATATAGGTAGTAGGTTGGTAGACAGCAACCACACAGGGAGGTACTACCATCCTGTGGTAGTAGGTTGGTAGACAGCAACCACACAGGGAGGTACTACCATCCTGTGGTAGTAGGTTGGTAGACAGCAACCACACAGGGAGGTACTAACCATCCTGTGGTAGTAGGTTGGTAGACAGCAACCACACAGGGAGGTACTACCATCCTGTGGTAGTAGGTTGGTAGACAGCAACCACACAGGGAGGTACTACCATCCTGTGGTAGTAGGTTGGTAGACAGCAACCACACAGGGAGGTACTACCATCCTGTGGTAGTAGGTTGGTAGACAGCAACCACCCAGGAGGTACTACCATCCTGTGGTAGTAGGTTGGTAGACAGCAACCACCCAGGGAGGTACTACCATCCTGTGGTAGTAGGTTGGTAGACAGCAACCACCCAGGGAGGTACTACCATCCTGTGGTAGTAAGTTGGTAGACAGCAACCACACAGGGAGGTACTACCATCCTGTGGTAGTAGGTTGGTAGACAGCAACCACACAGGGAGGTACTACCATCCTGTGGTAGTAGGTTGGTAGACAGCAACCACACAAGGAGGTACTACCATCCTGTGGTCGTAGGTTGGTAGACAGCAACCACTCAGGGAGGTACTACCATCCTGTGGTAGTAGGTTGGTAGACAGCAACCACCCAGGGAGGTACTACCATCCTGTGGTAGTAGGTTGGTAGACAGCAACCACACAGGGAGGTACTACCATCCTGTGGTAGTAGGTTGGTAGACAGCAACCACACAGGGAGGTACTACCATCCTGTGGTAGTAGGTTGGTAGACAGCAACCACACAGGGAGATACTACCATCCTGTGGTAGTAGGTTGGTAGACAACAAAAACACTGGGACAACTACCATCCTGTGGTAGTAGGTTGGTAGACAACAACCACACAGGGAGATACTACAATCCTGTGGTAGTAGGTTGGTAGACAACAACCACACTGGGAGGTACTACCATCCTGTGGTAGTAGGTTGGTAGACAACAACCACACAGGGAGGTACTACCATCCTGTGGTAGAAGGTTGGTAGACAACAACCACACAGGGAGGTACTACCATCCTGTGGTAGTAGGTTGGTAGACAACAACCACACTGGGAGGTACTACCATCCTGTGGTAGTAGGTTGGTAGACAACAACCACACAGGGAGGTACTACCATCCTGTGGTAGTAGGTTGGTAGACAACAACCACACAGGGAGGTACTACCATCCTGTGGTAGTAGGTTGGTAGAGAACAACCACACAGGGAGGTACTACCGTCCTGTGGTAGTAGGTTGGTAGACAATAACCACACAGGGAGGAACTACCATCCTGTGGTAGTAGGTTGGAAGACAACAACCACACAGGGAGGTACTACCATCCTGTGGTAGTAGGTTGGTAGACAACAACCACACTGGGAGGTACTACCATCCTGTGGTAGTAGGTTGGTAGACAACAACCACCCTGGGAGGTACTACCATCCTGTGGTAGTAGGCTGGTAGACAACACCCACACTGGGAGGTACTATCATCCTGTGCTAGTAGGTTGGTAGACAACAACCACCCTGGGAGGTACTACCATCCTGTGGTAGTAGGTTGGTAGACAACAACCACACTGGGAGGTACTATCATCCTGTGGTAGTAGGGTGGTAGACAACAACCACACTGGGAGGTACTACCATCCTGTGGTAGTAGGTTGGTAGACAACAACCACACTGGGAGGTACTACAATCCTGTGGTAGTAGGTTGGTAGACAACCACACAGGGAGGTACTACCATACTGTGGTAGTAGGTTGGTAGACAACAACCACACAGGGAGGTACTACCATCCTGTGGTAGTAGGTTGGTAGACAACAACCACACAGGGAGGTACTACCATCCTGTGGTAGTAGGTTGGTAGACAACCACACTGGGAGGTACTACCATCCTGTGGTAGTAGGTTGGTAGACAACAACCACACAGGGAGGTACTACCATCCTATGGTAGTAGGTTGGTAGACAGCAACCACACAGGGAGGTTCTACCATCCTGTGGTGTAAGGCTGGTAGACAGCAACCACACAGTGAGGTACTACCATCCTGTGGTAGTAGGCTGGTAGACAGCAACCACACAGGGAGGTACTACCATCCTGTGGTAGTAGGCTGGTAGACAGCAACCACACAGGGAGGTACTACCATCCTATGGTAGTAGGTTGGTAGACAGCAACCACACAGGGAGGTTCTACCATCCTGTGGTAGTAGGCTGGTAGACAGCAACCACACAGTGAGGTACTACCATCCTGTGGTAGTAGGCTGGTAGACAACAACCACACAGGGAGGTACTACCATCCTATGGTAGTAGGTTGGTAGACAGCAACCACACAGGGAGGTTCTACCATCCTGTGGTAGTAGGCTGGTAGACAGCAACCACACAGGGAGGTACTACCATCCTGTGGTAGTAGGCTGGTAGACAGCAACCACACAGGGAGGTACTACCATCCTGTGGTAGTAGGCTGGTAGACAACAACCACACAGGGAGGTACTACCATCCTGTGGTAGTAGGCTGGTAGACAGCAACCACACAGGGAGGTACTACCATCCTGTGGTAGTAGGCTGGTAGACAACAACCACACAGGGAGGTACTACCATCCTGTGGTAGTAGGCTGGTAGACAGCAACCACACAGGGAGGTACTACCATCCTGTGGTAGTAGGCTGGTAGACAGCAACCACACAGGGAGGTACTACCTTCCTACCAAATGCGTGTTAAATGGGAACCTGTTATTGTTTTACACAATTGTGGAACTGCTGCTGTCTTTTGTTTCTGTCTCATAAACACGCTACTTTTAATCACTTTTACATTTAAAACATTTCTTCCATTTGCCGTGCGTGTCGTAAGAGACCACCTAAATGCCAGCAGCAATGGGCTAGTAATCCCTTCTCCTGAATATATTAATAGAAATAGAAGAAAAACCTAATAAAGTGGGAATGTTTGATTGTGCGTGGATGTGGTGCAGGTCATAAGAAATTGATAATTACCAGTCTTATGAATGAAAAGAAGTTGGATGTTGTAGCTGTAAGCGAAACAAAGCTGAAAGAGGTGAGGGAATATCAATGGGAAGTAATAAATGGAGTATCTGATAGACTTATCACTATGGAAGTGTGTAGCAACGATGCTGAATGATCAGTTAAGTAAGGAGAAGAGGGAATATAAATGTATAAATTCAAGAATTATGTGGATTGAAATAAGAGTCGGATGCAAAAAGTGGTTTCCAGACGATGTACAATATGACTATTACATTAATTTGGAAGCGTTAAACCAATATGAGCGAAACAACACCTCAGTGATGGGAGATATTTAGGTTTGGTCAGAGGATGAGAGAGAGGTAGCTTGAATTTCTTGGATATATTCTGCCCTTCAAAACATTCTTCACTTCCTTTGGCCTTTAGTTTTCTCTTCGAAGCTGCATTTCCTTAATTAACAGTCTAAGTTTGCATTTACTTCTCCCATGTAATAAATACCTGTGAGGTCGTAGAGTCTGAGCTCAGTATCGTTGGTGTTGAGGAGGTGCAGCAGGTGTTGGATCCTCTCCTTCCCTTCACCCACCATCTTATGATTGTCAGTGTTGATATGGCTAGACTCCTCCACAACAATATCGGTGTCGTTCTCCGGGGGCGGCGTCCATTCTCCCCCACCTGGTTCACCCACCAGTAATTTGTACTCACCCATCCTGCAGATCGACCAAGGAAAACACACACAAATTACTAACTTGAATCTCACATTGAAATACTTCACCTGAAAAAATTTAAGATGTTATTTCCTTTTATTTTCAAATTATTTGCTGTTCGTCTTAAATTAAATGAAATTCTTTTTATATTGGGATGCGAGAATGAAAAACAAAATACACACTACTGGGGCTTCTCAGTAAACAATCTTACATTTGTCTATAAACATAAAGTGTTAGGCAAATTATTTATTAAATTTAAAGATGATTTACCCACTTGTTCAAGGGATACTAGACAGTCAGTTACTGTACAAATAAAGTATAATTAAAAACACGCCAATTATATATAGGATTTTTTCAAGTTATCAATGTTTTCAAAATTTGCTACTTTCACGATAGCTGAAGAAACACAATTCAATGATTAATTAATAATTCTGATGGCAAATCAGTTAATATTTAGCCCACAGATTCACAGAACCAAAACGCCAGCTAATATTTAATTATTGTTACGACAACGTTTGTCTAATCTCATAGAAGTTAATTAGCTGACAAAGATCTGCGTCAGGAGACGTTTTAGTTTTCCTAATGAGCTAAATATCCTGTCTTTCATTCCCATGACTAACGAAACTAAAGTGTCTTATTTTGCCTCGTAAAATGTCACTTTCAACATCTCCAAATGTCAGTGGAACATCCAATGAGAAATTTGAAAAGGCATTATTAGTGTTATAAGAGATATGTTAATTATTAAAAACAGAGGTAAATAATTACATATTTAATTTACATTAAATATTTAATAATTGTTCATAACGGAGACAGTTAAATATAAGTGACATAAGACTGAGGTTAACTGGAGATGTATTATTGTTGCCTGCATAGCACCATGAGAGGAATTATTAATGTTGCCTGCATAGCGCCATGAGAGGTATTATTAATGTTGCCTGCATAGCACCATGAGAGGAATTATTAATGTTGCCTGCATAGCGCCATGAGAGGTATTATTAATGTTGCCTGCATAGCACCATGAGAGGTATTATTAATGTTGCCTGCATAGCACCATGAGAGGTATTATTAATGTTGCCTGCGTAGCACCATGAGAGGTATTATTAATGTTGCCTGCATAGCACTATGAGAGATATTATTAATGTTGCCTGCATAGCATCATGATGTAGACAGCCTGTACTGTCTGCACAGACAGCTTATGCTGTCTGCCAGCTTAGTTCATATTTCGTGGCACTCAGGTGCTGCCCTCTCTAGGCCTGCCCAGATCAGTGGGACGCTGGTCCCACTCGCTCTCACTCTCTCAGCGGCCTAGACTCAGTCAAGAAGTCCTACTCCTCTCTCCCTCGCGGGCATGGCCCTCCCGGGCCATTGGCACTAGCACACAAGCCTGTGTACCCACCACGACTTTGCAAATAAAGTAAGGAAGCCTCCGAAGACGTATCATTTACTCCCCACAACCAGAAACACCAAATAATCTCATTCACATTGGTGGGAAGCAGTGGTTGCAGCAGTTTTGTATGCCTGGAGAGAGGAAGGAAATAGAATGAAGTTGTGTTCACTTCATCACCCTACACTAGAAACATTCGTCTCTCAACGAGTAATCCTGATGTCGTGTCTGCACGTTTCAGCATTCAGACACAGGTACAAGCAGGATCTAGCCGAAATTTGCCGAATTTCTTCGAGAATTGTAAGTGGCGTCCCAGTGACCCCACGCTACAGCGTCCCATGCAACAGCGTTCCACGCTGTTACTCAAGTCACGTGTTCAGTGTCTCTTGTATGTTCTGCTGTTGTTGTTCAGTTCAGCACAGCTATTTCAGCAAGTCAGAGGTGAGTTTTGTGGTGATTTCAGCGTCTGGTGTGGGTTGTTTCTCCCACGTGTGTATGGGTGAGGAAGGTAGGTGCGGTCCTCCACCATCGCCACTCACTGATACCTCACCCGCCTACCACCACGTTCCATCACCATGTACCCACTCCCTCTGCTGTGTTGTCTGCTGTTTTCCATGTGAATTCATTGCCAGAGCTATGTATCTGAGTGCCCGAGGCCACTCGAAACTACATGGATCAGCATGCCACGTAGATCCCGACGACACATGGGGTGTGGACGATGCCACGCGGATCTACAAGCCAGGCGAGTTACCGAGCCAGACGTCCCAGGGGTCTGCTGCTGCCCCACTTCATGACGTCACAATGTCTGCATGACATCACTTCGAGATGTCTGCTGACGTCACAGTGCTGCTGACATCACCTCGCGACGTCACGCCTGACATCACATGATGTCACATCGAGTGTTTCAGTAATTATGTCAGTACTGTCGAGAAGATTGAGAGAAGATATATGTCGTGTGTTAAATAATTCCTCTCTGTCAGTGTTCTCACATGTTAGTGTATGGCTTAGTTTCAATTTTGTGCACAGAAAAGCATCATTTGCTAGTTTAAGCCATGTTTGTACTGCATGTGCCATGGGTGTGTGTAAAGTTTTCCGCGTGTCCAGTGTGGTCTTGAGCCCAGACCCCAGAGTAGCACCTCTGTGTTACTTGTCACCCGGTGTGACCAGTGCATTTGACAGCTGTTATTAGTCAGCCAAGAGCATCTGAGCCTCTTGTACAGAAAGCTCTTATTGTTCAATCCACTCATGATGCCCGGCAGAATCGTACCTGCTACGATTCCCATAGAGATTTGTTTCACTTCACCTCCAGACCTTCAGAGTGCAGTTATATGTAGAGAAACAAGTCTGGGAACACTTAGACTAACCTCTGCTATAACTCCAACTGCCGAGAGAATAACACTCGTCAAGCCACAGTTAGCCCTGTCGGCAGAAACTATGTCAGCCTCATGTCATAGCTTCAGTGAGCTCCTGCATGAAGATGATGTCACTTTGACTGCTAGCTCGCTCACTGCAGTCTGGTGTATGATGTTACGACTCCCAGATGTTTTGCCCAGTCGTCTCTGCCATGCCTTGCTCCACGACTTACTTCACGCTCGCCGGCAGTGACAGCCCAGCGACAGTAGCAGTCGAGAAGTGTCCTCCTGAGTCGCTTGCCAGAAGTCTTGCCCAGTTGCTGAGTTTTGACGATGCCTCATTGGAGGGCACCAGCATGTTGTGCCCCAGGTTGAGTGAAACCTGCAGTGACTCTTACGATGACTGATTCACCGTTCCAGAGGAGATCATACCCGTTACGTCACAGCTCAGCCGCAGCGATGTCTCCTGTGTTGCAGTATCTGTCCAGATGCAGGAAGGCATGCATTGATGCCCATCGGCACTCACTGCCTATGACACGATGTTTAGCACACCCCACATGTTTTTTCTTCCCTCCCTGTAGGAAGTTTTTTTTTCATGTCCATATGTATATACATGTTTTCATTTTGAGTTCTGTGCCCTGTTCCTACGAGAGAGAGACCAAGTTTTTTTTTTTACCACCAGTATTGTCGCGTCGGGACAATGCGAGGTAGGTGGCTGAGCAAATGTAGACAGCCTGTACTGTTTGCACAGACAGCCTATGCTGTCTGCTAGCTTAGTTCGTATTTTGCAGAACTAAGGTGCTGCCCTCTCTAGGCCTGCCCAGGTCAGTGGGACGCTGGTCCCACTCGCTCTCACTCTTTCAGCGGCCTAGATTCAGTAAAGAAGTCCTACTCCTCTCTCCCTCGCGGGCATGGCCCTTCAGGGCCATGGGCACTAACACACAAGCCTGTGTACCCACCACGACTTTGCAAATAAAGTAAGAAGCCTCCGAAGACTTATTATTAATCACCCGCTCTGCAAGACATCGCCCAACAAGCTATAAAACACTGAGAGGTATTATTAATGTTGCGTGCATAGCACCATGATAGGCATTATTAATGTTGCCTGCATAGCACCATGAGAGGTATTATTAATGTTGCCTGTATAACACCATGAGAGGTATTATTAATGTTGCCAGCATAGCACCATGAGAGGTATTATTAATGTTGCCAGCATAGCACCATGAGAGGTATTATTAATGTTGCCTGCATAGCACCATGAGAGATATTATTAATGTTGCATGCATAGCACCATATAAGGTATTATTAATGTTGCCTGCATAGCACCATGGGAGGTATTATTAATGTTGCCTGCATAGCACCATGAGAGGTATTATTAATGTTGGCAGCATAGCACCATGAGAGATATTATTAATGTTGCATGCATAGCACCATATAAGGTATTATTAATGTTGCCTGCATAGCACCATGGGAGGTATTATTAATGTTGCCTGCATAGCACCATGAGAGGTATTATTAATGTTGCCAGCATAGCACCATGAGAGGTATTATTAATGTTGCCTGCATAGCACCATGAGAGGTATTATTAATGTTTCCTGTATAACACCATGATAGTTATTATTAATGTTGCCTGCATAGCACCATGATGGGTATTATTCACACTGCCTGCATAACACCATGAGAGTTATTATTAATGTTGCAAGCATAACACCATGAGAGGTATTATTAATGTTGCCTGCATAGCACCATGAGAGGTATTATTAATGTTGCCTGCATAGCACCATGATAGGTATTAACATTGCCTGCCTAGCACCATGAGAGGTATTTATTAATGTTGCCTGTATAACACCATGATAGGTATTATTAATGTTTCCTGAATAGCACCGTGATAGGTATTATTAACACTGCCTGCATAGCACCATGAGAGGTATTATTAATGTTGCCTGCATAGCACCATGACAGGCATTATTAATGTTGTCTGCATAACACCATGAGAGGTATTATTAACGTTGCCTGCATAGCACCATGATAGGTATTATTAACGTTGCCTGCATAGCACCATGTTAGGCATTATTAACGTTGCTTGCATAGCACCATGAGAGGTATTATTAACGTTGCCTGCATAGCACCATGAGAGGTATTATTAATGTTGCCTCTATAGCACCATGAGTGGTGTTATTAATGTTGCCTGCATAGCACCACGAGAGGTATTATTAATGTTGCCTGCATAGCACCATGAGAGGTATTATTAATGTTGCCAGCATAGCACCATGAGAGGTATTATTAATGTTGCCAGCATAGCACCATGAGAGGTCAGTGTATAACTCAAGTCAAACATTACTGGACCATAAAGATTATCTTAAAGTTTTCTACACACGTCCTCACCTCACCGCGGCGGAGAATTTGGTTGTATTATCGATGTTGTAGATCATGTCGGTCCTTGGTGATGGGACAGACCCAGTGATGGTGGGCCACTGGTCCACACCGTCCGTGTTCGTAGGAGCCTCGGCCCCTGCTAGGCCCGCCAGAGTCTGGTACCAGTCCGTCACGTGGATCAATCTAAAACACACTTCCTGAGTGTAAATATCTTGAGAATGTACATTATTAAGTTATCTCCAGATATCTTCAAAACTAATATGTCGTTTTCAAGGTATATTTATTTTCTCCATAGGAACTTTTGATAGGAAAATACATATTTTTCTTTTTATGTCTTTATCCATTCAATTATTAATTTAGGCCTTACATAAACAGAGAGAAAACTGATTAACGTAGTTGAAATTGGAACCTCAAAACAAAATTCTTAATGGTATCAATATAATAATGAACAAAACTGGTTCTTAAATTGCAAAGTTACTGGTTCTTCAGTAAAGATAATAAATAAAAATAAAAAATTGTTTTAAGCTTGATGAGGCAGTTGGGATGTGATGCTCAGCCTCAGCGGATACAGAAGAAATTAGCAAGAAGAATTCAGTATTATCGAAACTGTATAAACAGAATGGCATTGATTTCCAATGGTAACTCAGAGTAAATAGAATTATCACAAAAGATGATCATTTGAGGATTATCTTAACGCGGCAAAGATGCTGGAGATGACCTCATGATCCAAGGACTTCTTTACCATACTTAGATCAAACCTAATTGTCTCCCTTTCCCCGGGCACAGTATGACCCCTACGAGTTTATCTTTCCCCCCTAATAGAACTCTTAATAATAATAAGACTGCAAAATAATGACTGTTTTAGGGATTATTATTATTAATAAATATCCATTTTATTAGAATTATTATTTCCTTTCTAACTTACAAACAATCATTAATAAATCTATTAGTGTATAAAATGAGCAGTATGTAGATTATAATTGACCTTTGAAGGTCAATTGTTATTACATTACAGGTGTCCCGTGGCTTGGTTGGTATAGCACTCAGCTCACACCCTCAATGTCCGTGGTTCGATCCTTGTCATAGGTGGAAAAGTTTTGGATGTTTCCCTTCACTAGCTGCCCTTGTGTTCACTTGTCAGTAAGTCAGCACCTGGGTTTTAGTTGACTGTTGTTGGTTGCATTGTGGGAGTACAACCATAAATAACACTGGGCCTTTGAAATAAGCTGAGGCAGGAAAACAGTTCTGAGACAGTAAAATTGGTTTGTATATAAAAAATGGGTAGTTGTTTGCAACATTGTCCTCTTCGCTCTCGGGCCGAGAGGATCTACTGCGCAGACGCTCCTCAGTTGTCTGTCAGTGGTGGTGTGAGGAGGTGGTGTTTGCGCCTCTGTTGACACCTCAGGAAAATTACTGCTGTCAACATGGCAGTTTGTCATAGACGCCGGATTAATACTGTTGGTATTGAGCTTCTCTGGGGGACGATTTCGCCTAGTTCAGCGCAGGTTCTCTTACCTAAGATCATCAGAGAGACATGGAATTCAAGATGGAGAATTATATGGAGTGGCTTTAAATGGAGCGCATAGAATCTTCGTGAAACTGCTCACTGCAACGGTTTATGAATCGTTGGTTACACGTTTCCAGGACGTGAGTCTTGATGTTACACCTGCTGTATGTGTGAGAATGAGGGATGTTTCCAGGCATTATACCTGGATTAAGTTATGTAATGCTCCCTTTGAGGTGGATGAAGCTGATATCAGAAAAGTCTTCGAGACATATGGGACAGTTCATTTTGCCCAGCATGGTATGTGGGTAGCATGCACCTATGCAGGTTTGCCAGAAGGTACTTTTATTCTTAAAATGACATTGAGACATCCCATACCATCTTACGTTTATCTTCAGGAATTCAAGACACAGGTCATGGTTTTTATCCTGGACAAAGGCGTACGTGTCGCCTATGGGGTGAGTATGACCACATAGCCGCAGCATGTGAGAAGAAAAGACGCGTGCCTGAACCTGTGGTAGAAGACGCAGTCCCTGTCTTATGGGTGGCAGGTGACGATCAATCACCTGAGGGAGGACGTGGTCGTTTGTGGAGTGAGATGGTGGAGCAAGCTTTTAGGACTGAGGGTGAGTCCCCCCCTCAGTTCCCTGCCCCAGAATCTACTTCAGCGACTTCTGCAGGGATGGTACCACGGGAGGATGTGTTGGAAATAGAGGAAGAATTGGAGGAAGTTTTGAAGACCTTGTCACCGCCTGAGGAGGACGTTACATCTGAGCAAGAAGTAGCTGGAGAGTTATCGCTTCCAGCTTGTCAACGATATGAGAATTTGAGGATTGATGATGTGACTGAGAAGTCAGTGGAATTAATAAATCATTGTAAGGTGGATGTTGAGGTTCACTGTGAGGCTTCCCCAGACTATGTTATGGGGGACATAATTGTAACAAGGAAACGGGCAGCTACGTCAGACTCGGATGATGTCCTGACGCCAGCGCAGAGGCCTTGGAAGCAGACTGGGATGGTAGGAGAGGGAAGAGGGGGCGATGGGGGAGGTCATGATAGGAGACATTGGAAGAAGGGAGGGGGGAAAGAAGGTATTGTGAAGATAACATACAGAAATACTAATTCTAGTGATGAAAAGAGTGAGGAGAAGAGGCAGGGGTGGAAAATTTAAAAGGCCTTCGGTGTATGACTGCCAATGTTAATGGCTTATGGAGCAGAAAAAAGAGAGAATGGTTGAGTATGTTTCTTAATAAATATAGAGTGGATGTTGTGTTCCTCTATAATTTCAAGGAGGGTAAGGTGTTAGAGGTAGCAGGTTATCAAGTAATGACCCTGCCAACTACCCGTTTAAAAGGTGGTGTAGGTATTTTAATAAAGGAGACGAGCCCGTTTGTTTTGCAGAGAAGTGAGTGGGAGGGGGGAGGGTGTTGCATGTGGATGGGTCGTGGATGGGTAAGCGTGTATCTTTTGTGAGTGTGTATGTGCCTGCGGAGAATAGCATGCATGTAAGGAAGGATTTTGTGTGCCAGGATCTTGTCTATTTCTTGCGTGCACTTCTGGAAGAAGCAATAGTGGGGGGTGACTGGAACTGCGTTATTAGGGCGGCTGACGTAGAACCAAAAGGGGCAGGTCATATGTCTGTAACTCTCAGGGATTTGATGAGGGACGTTAGGTTACGTGATGCATTTGGGGGGTGGGAAACAGAGCATATCTTTGTTAGGAGGGCTATGCAGCGAGGTTAGGTAGTGTATCTTTCTCAAGGGATTGTTGTGAAATCTTTTAATTCCGTTGAGGTGGCCATGTCAGATCATAGCGCTGTAGTGGTGGAAGTGGGGTGGGAGGAGCTGGTGGAAATTGAACATTATTGGAAAATTATTGGAAACTGGACATTAGTGTGTTGAGTGATGAAGAAGGTTTGGAGGGTTTTTCTATTCTATGGAAAGAGCTTTACAAGGAAGCTCCGGAGGTGGATGACATTGTAACATGGTGGGATTATGTGGCTAAAGAAAGGATAAGAAAGTATTATGTGAGTGGAGGGTAAACGTATAAACAATTTAAAATATGGGCTTGCAAATTATTTAGAGGATCGATTAAGAGGTTGTTATGGTTGGTGGTGTTTTTTCCCATGGACGAAATAGTTGACATAAAAGAGAGATTGCGAATGTTGCAAAATGATCGGTTTCAAGCAGTAAGGGTGCAAGCAGGGTTAGAAGAAGTTTTGTGGGGGGACAAGCCATCTGCGTGTGTGTTGCGACATCAAAAGCAAAGGCAGGCGCTGATGGCTATCCCGAGATTAGAGGTAAATGAGATGATGGGGATCTATAGAGCAGGGCAGGAGATAAGAAATACGGAGGGTATGAGTGCATATGCAGATATGTGGTATGAAAAGTACTGGACAAGTGAGGGTGTGGATGATGTGGAGTTAGACAGGGTGTGTACATATGCAACGTGCAATTTAGGTAATAGTGGTAGGACGGCTTTGGGTGGGATTATTGCTGCAGAGGAAATAGAAATTGCTTTACAGGGCATGAGGAAGGGAAAAGCCCCGGGTATTGGTGGTCTACCGGTGGAATTTTATTTACAGCATTGGGCGTTGATAGGAAATTTCATGGTTAGGTAATTTAATTGTATGAAGGAGAAGGGTAAGTTGGGAGATAAGCAGACTACAGCAGTTGTGGTGCTGGTCCCGAAAGGTAAGGGGCAGCCCACCCTTCGGGAGTATCGGGTAATATCGTTGCTATGTGCAGGCTATAAGGTTTTCGCAAAAATTTTAGGTGAAGGACACAGGATTCTGAGAGGTTTTGTGGAGTCAAAAGGAGGGGGGGAGGGGGTGGCTTTACTGGCTTTGGACTGGCAGGCAGCCTATGATAGAGTGGAAAGGCGTGCACTGCAGGTTATACTTAGAAGACAAGGTTATGGGGAAGAAATAGTTGATTGGGTAAATATGCTGTATAGGGGAGCAAAAATGAGGGTACAAATAAATGGGTGTATGGGGAGGGAATTTGCAATGAGTAGAGGTCTCAGGCAGGGATGTCCCATGTCACAGATCTTATTTGCGTGTTTTCAGGACCCCTTTTATAGAATGGTTGAACGTACTATCAGTACCCCGGGTGCGGGTGGGGTTGAAGGAGAGACACTTTGGCCGGGATTAATAGGTTATGTAATGATGATACCACTGTTCTGGTCCATGAAAGGATGTCTATGAAAGTATTGGACGATGTTGTGCAAGTGTTTGAACGTGCCACGGGTATGAAGGTAAACAGTGAGAAGTCAATGATCATGGGGTTGGGAACTTGGAATGGGGGGTGTAAGGTGAGTTGTAATGTTGTTAAAAAGTGTGAGGTGTCGCTAAAGTTTTGTGGTATTATATACAAGGATGAAATGGATGTGGCACGTGAGGAAAACTCGGATAGGTTGTTAGAAAGGATCGTGGGACATCTGGGTGTTTTCAGGCCCCAGTATCTCACTCTGGCCCAACGTGTGATTGTCGTAAATGTTTTATTGTATAGTAAGGTTTGGCATGTTGCGGCTGTATTCCCGATTACAGGGACGGCGATTGCGGGGGTTTTGAGAAGAGTGTTTAAATTTTTGTGGGGATCAAGTTGTGAATGGTTAAGAAGAGAGGCTGTTATGTTACTGGTGTGTCAGGGTGGGTTGGGATTGATGGATCTAAGACGGAGGGCTAAATGTGTGTTTCTTAAATGGGAGGTATTGGAGTGTGGGCGTGTTTGGGGGGGAAATTTATAGAACAGGTATATATGGGGTTGAAGAAGTGGTATGGGGGGCGTTGGGAATGAGGGAATGTGAAATTGTTCTACGGGCCTTGTTGTTGTTTTAGGAAACGGAAAAAAAACATTCGAATATGGGTTTTGTGTAGGTTACTGGTGGGTAAGTGGTTGCCCTTGTTGAGGTTTTTTTCCCCCATGTACTCGTCGAGAAAACGTTTGGTATAGATTTAGCAAGCTGAAATTATTTGCCTAGGGTGCGTGACGTTGTTTCGTTTTATGCATGGTATCTTGCCGTCAGGGGCCATACAAAGAACCAGGAGAGTAGTAGAGGGGAGAGGAGGGGGGGGTGGTTTTTGTGGGGGGGAAACAACACGGCGTTCCATGTAGTTTTTTTTTTGGAAGGGGTTAGAAGGCGTCAGGGGTTGGTTAGGTAGGTTGGTACTGAGGGTGGGAGGGAGTGGGGTGGCGGTTCTGCGTGCTTTAAGTCTTGACATGGGTGGTTTAGAAGAGGAAGTCATAAGAGCTTTAGATTACATCATGGTGGATTATATCTACATCGTGGGTGATGAGGGGGAAAGGGGTTAGTGAGGTGCGAAGGCGAGTTCTTGCGATAACTTTTTATCGTACGATGTGTCGTAACCGGGAGTTGTACGGGAAGAGATGGGATCAGTTATTTTCGGAAGGATATAGGAGGTTAACGTTAGAAATCGTGAATTTGTGAATGAATATGAATGTACGAAGTGTAAGGGTCTTTATATTTATGGGTTTTAAATTGGTTGAGTGTAAGTCAGTGGGCAACAGCAGGCTCGTCTCCTGGGAGGGGGGGTGAGAGTGTGGTGAATGTTGGTATGGATTGTGTTTCCAGGTTGTCATGGATGTGTGGTTGTGGAGCTTTGAGAGCTCCTTGATACTTATTGTTACTTTTGTGTAATGAATGAAAGTGCAACCCCGAAGGTTTTGTCATGTATTTGGAGGTGTTCCTGTCTTGTAATGACCCGATTCTTGAGTCATATTTTTTAATGGTATATGTAATTGGTTATGTTTATTATCGGTTATGGGGTCATGATATGCGTTAGATTTTTTGTAGATTAAAATATTTTTATATACTGTTTTGTTTGTGTACATATATGCATATGCATGGGTCTTCCTTTTTTTGTGTGAGTGTGAAATCAGTTTTTTCTTTTGTGTCACCCTTTAAATATCGTTTTGAGCCTTTGTTAAGTGTTAGGCTCTAGTTAATTCCTAATAAGTGTATGTTAACGTTGTTTTAAAGTTATATATGATAGGTTAATACTCTGTTACTGGTAGTTGTTTTGAGACGTTTTGTTGAAAGCTTTTGCTTTATGTGTTGACATTTTTTCAGAGAGGTTATAGAGCCACTGGTTCTGAGAAGTTTATGTTATCTTTTTATGTCTATTTATATTCCGGTATTATATACTGCTGTACTGTTTTTAAATAAAATATATAAAAAAAAGTTGTTTGCAATGAAGAGTGTCCAATATCTCAAAATATTTACATCATAATATAAGCAAAATATTGATATATTTTATTTCTAATGAATAATAGAAGAAAAAGTGGTTATTACATTTCATTTAAACTACAGCTGGTAGTAACACTGAAAGGCAGAAACAGCAATTTATGATGATATGTGATTTATACAGTTAATTGTTAATAATACTAACTGGTGAGAGACTGTGCCAGGGTTGGGAAGTAGTGGAGAATGAACGAAGGCAACGCCTCTGGTTCCTCCCTCAAACAACGAGCTCTTGTTACCCCTCAGAGGCCAGTTGTTGCCTGAACTCGCTGTCGGTCCACCATTCTGAAGCAACACATTATGTGTTAAGCACACTGTTACTTGTACATCTAGTCTTCTACTTGTACAACACTTAGGTGACGCACACACTGACTCAGGTATATCTTGTTTATTGTGCAACACTGCAAGATTCCTAGTGTTGCGCATGTGCCTTACTGATCATAGTTGACCATATCAACACAGAAAAAACAACAACAGGTGAGTGTTGTGTCTGCAACGAGTCTATGTAAATTAACATAATTTAAAAAGAGACCTAGCTGTACAAGAGGCTATGTTTGCATATCTACTGTTAAACATATTCATAATTTCCTGTCTATGAATTGTGTGGAAATTTATTTGGTTCCTAAAGTTCCACAAGACAGATCCAGCATGGCCGTACGGGACGGCTGAGCTGGATGGCCCTTATACCCCACCCAAACATGAAAGCATTCTCTCTGGTCGGCGATGGATTCTTGGTAGGCATGTATTTAATTTATAGATTTATTCTTCAGGGAAGGAGTAGGTAGTTTTACTGTTAGTATATTAATATTAGGTTACTAAGGCAACTGTAGATAATAATAATGTAGACCTAAGACCTTAACATAGGTAGTAATAGGCAGATAATGTAGGCAAACACTAGGATAAGTTAGCTAGGGAGAACTGGCAGCCCTAGCTTGAATGACGAGGCGTGGGTCCCCAAAGACAGAAGCTCTTGCTTAAGACAGACAACACATGGACAAAACGTGCCGTGATCAGCAGACGGCCCCCCCACGTGTCTTCACATCTGAGACCTGGGGAAATCTGGTAGAGGCACCTCGATGTACCGTAGATGACTCCTCCGTCAGGCCCATACAGTAAGACAAGACCTCCACCTTTATCTCGTAGATTTCTGGCCAGTGTCTTGGGAGATTGTGAGTGAGTGAGTTTACTGTGGGCCCGGTTGCAACAGGCGGTGCATGCCCAGTAAGTACCAGTGTCTCAGAGCCGTCTGGAAGCTAGTGTCTGAGTCTGCATAGTTTATACTAGGGGATACATTACCCTCTTGGAATTTTGGAATTTCTGAGGTGCAGGCAGGACACTTTAAATTTTTGATTGAATATTGCAGGAATTAAGGCTCCCGGTTGCATGTGGTTTCTGAGGGGAAGTCCAAAGGGGCTAAGGCTAAGCTTAGAGAAGTGAAGATCAGGATATATGCTGCAACACCAAGTATTTTAGGCCTTTATACGTGCATGCAGGCGAGGTTTTCTTGTAACAACAATCATTTATGAAAATCTGTCCTATAAGCCACTTGTGAAGCTGAGGTACCGACCTCAGAACTCGGTGTCAACAGAGTTTGCTAGGGTAGGCGACTCATTTGGAGGCAGTCCACAAAAATTTTCACAAAAGTGGTCCTTCGAAAACCGTGATGTGGAATAGCTAGGCTAAGCTATCATAGCTAGGCCACAGTTAGGAACCAGTTTAACAGAGTTAGGTTAAGTTAGCACCCTAGGCCCAAAGTTACACAGAGGCTAGGCCAAGCTGACTATACACAAAGGGTTTTTATTTGCAGTAATTTACAGGCAGGCCAGGTAGGCTAGAGAAGCTTGTGAATTTAATTATTTACAGTGATTACAAGTAATCCAGAGTAGAAGACTTGTGTGTTGATTACTTACAGTGGATTTGCAAGGTAGCCACAGTTAGGCTAGGCTTGTACAATATTTACAAAAGTTATAGTAGCTAGGACAAATTTAACCTAGTTATTATTTACAGGGAGTTTAATAAAGCCGGTTTAAGTTATAGCACACTAGTTAGGTTAGGATTTACCTTATCCAACCATCCACGCTAGACTGAGTAAGCTGGGCACAGTTAGGCCAAGCTGTTTACACATACATTATTTATTTACTGTTTCACAAGTTGAATTGTTGAATTTACTTGTGTTAACCAAGTGATTTTAATTTGTATACTGCACTTTTATTGTGTGATTTTCATTGTCTTTGATTCATGTTAATGTGGGATTTGTGAATTGTACCTGAGACTAGGTTAAGTCCTGTAATTATTTGCTGGCATTGTACAGTTAAGTGCTAGGTTAAGCTTTCACATCGATACCCATTTTGATTGGGATTTGAGAGCTAACAGTGTACATTTTAAGTCAGAGTAGATCAATTTTAACAAAGGGAATTGTTAAGCTTTTTGAGAAGCCTTAAGACTCGTTCATTCTTGCCTAATACCGTTTTGTGCTGTGGGGGGGGCTAATTGAAGTACAAATTAGTAACGTGATCTTAACTAAAACCGCAACTATGGTAGGTGAAGATGTAGTACCAGCTGTCCCAGCTCTAAGTCAATTAAAGCGGTCTATGGGAGCCTATAATGGGCGCCTGAGCAAAGCATGTGAGGAGTGTCGTATGGTCAGGCAAGATCAGGACGTAGACTGGGAGGAACTAGAGAGTTGCCTGAAACCTTTGGAGCAAAGACTGGAGGCCTTTGAGAGATCATTTATCCTTTATAAGACAGAGGCTTTTACTACAGGTGAGTCTGGATATACAGTCGAAGTAGCACGGACGGACTATGACGAACGAAGGGCAGAGTGTAAAGCAGAGTTGAGACTCTGCAGGCAGTTAATAAAGACTTTGAAGGCCGGTACAGCAGGGGCAGCAAATGTTTCAAGGAACACGAACAACAGCACGCCTGTTAATGTGTTGCCCAGATTGCCCCAGTTGAATTTACCAACATTCGACGGAACCTTAACAGAGTACATTGCTTTCTGGGATCAGTTTAAAGCCCAGATAGATGACAGAGACGATTTGTCAGATGCCGTCAAATTACAATATTTACGTTCACAGCTCAAGGGTAAAGCCTTGGACTTGGTCCGGCATTACCAAACCACCGACACCAATTACCAACACACCAAAGACCAATTAAAGGACATGTTTGGCAACACTGAGGAGATAAAGGTAGCTATACTTTATCGGTTGTTGGATCTAGAGGCTTGTCGCCATGACCGTCAGAGCCTAGAGAAATTCCGAATCGAAGTTATGAGTTTGACGAATAGTCTTAAAGATTTACATGATTGGGGTAAGTCGGAATGGTTCATCAGTCAGGTGATTCAGAGGAAACTGGCTAGCACTACAGTGCATGAGTTACACTTAAAATATCTTAGGAATAGGTTCACGATACAACAAATCGTTGAGGGGTTGGGAGATCTCGTTTCTCATTTGAGTATAGGTGTGAGAGAAGATTTACCACCATCGCCACAAAAAACCCCGACAGTCACTCAAAGATCTGAGAGATCATCTAAAGCTCGTACGACTAACGTTGGAGGTGTACTATGGTAAAGAGGTGTCTAAGGGAAGAAAACCTCTAAGCAGAACCTCAGAGGCACTCATGCCAGAATATGTGTGGGTTTTGCGAAGGCGAACATGCTAGCACGAGTTGCTCGGAGTATATGACACTGAGCAGTAGGCAACAGGACTAAGGGAGTTGAGACTCTGCTTCAAGTGTTGTGGGGAACACTTTGCGAGAGACTGTGGCAACCCCGCTCAATGAGTGTCGAGTCTTTTTTGCAAAGGTAAGCACCATACTGCACTATGTCCCAATAATTTAAGGGAACCCAATCTAGTAGGGATATCTCTCAGGTAGAGATAGAAAGTGAGTCCGAGCCTGAAATGGTAGCCAGCGTGATTAGTGGGAGTAAAGTCTCTAATCCGAGTGAGAATCACGTCGGTGCTGCCCTACCTACAGTCATGGCAAAGGTTGTGAATGGGCACAGGTCCGAAACAACCCGATTATTCTTTGACCCAGGAGCACAAGTATCCTTGACAACAAAGAAGTTGGTGGCTAAATTAAAGTTGAAGGCCACAAAGAAAGTTAGTATGATGTTGGGAGGGGCTATAAGTCAGGTCCCACCCAAATCTTATGATGTGGTGGATGTCACAGTCAAATTAGGTGAACATCCTGGACAAATGGAACCAGGTGTGGCGCAGGGATTACTTGACAACCTTGCGGGAACATTTCTATGGTGCTGACTCCGAGGCAAATAAGATGATGCTAAGTGAAGGGGACCTGGTGCTAGTAGAATCCGAGGCGCCCCGGGCATACTGGCCTCTTGGCCTGGTAGTGTCAACCCACCCAGACAAGGCTGGGCGGTTAAGAATGGTGAAGGAGAGAATGAATGGTGTCGAGACTATAAGACCCATCAACAGGCTTTTACCCCTCGAGGTCCACACGGTGGGACCGGGACATGAGAAATTATACCAGAGGATGACCGAGCTGAGCGGCTGGACGACCCGTAAAACGGCGCTCAAGTCCAGGGCCCACTGGGAGGGCCTGCGGGAGGCAGACTTGATCTAGACTTAGCACCTACCTTCACCGGCGGGAGGATGTGGAAATTTATTTGGTCCCTAAAGTTCCACAGGACAGATCCAGCATGGCCGTACGGGATGGCTGAGCTGGATGGCCCTTATACCCCACCCAAAGTGGTGGTCGGCGATGGATTCTTGGTAGGCATGTATTTAATTTATAGATTTATTCTTCAGGGAAGGAGTAGGTAGTTTTACTGTTAGTATATTAATATTAGGTTACTAAGGCAACTGTAGATAATAATAATGTAGACCTAAGACCTTAACATAGGTAGTAATAGGCCGATAAAGTAGGCAAACACTAGGATAAGTTAGCTAGGGAGAACTGGCAGCCCTAGCTTGAATGACGAGGCGCGGGTCACAAAGACAGAATAGCGTCTTGCTTAAGACAGACAACACCTGGACAACACGTGCTGTGATCAGCAGACGGCGCCCCCCACGTGTCTTCACATCTGAGACCTGGGGAAATCTGGTAGAGGCACCTCGATGTACCGTAAATGACCTCCTCCGTCAGGCCCATACAGTAAGACAAGACCTCCACCTTTATCTCGTAGATTTCTGGCCAGTGTCTTGGGAGATTGTGAGTGAGTGAGTTTACTGTGGGCTCGGTTGCAACAGGCGGTGCATGCCCAGTAAGTACCAGTGTCTCAGAGCAGTCTGGAAGCTAGTGTCTGAGTCTGCATAGTTATACTAGGGGATACATACCCTCTTGGATATAGGAATTTCTGAGGTGCAGGCAGGACACTAATTACGATTGAATATTGCAGGAATTAAGGCTCCCGGTTGCACGTGGTTTCTGAGGGGAATTCCAAAGGGGCTAAGGCTAAGCTTAGAGAAGTGAAGATCAGGATATATGCTCTTGTAACAACAATCATTTGTGAAAATCTGTCCTATAAGCCACTTGTGAAGCTGAGGTACCGACCTCAGAACTCGGTGTCAACAGAGTTTGCTAGGGTAGGCGACTCACTTGGAGGCAGTCCACACAAATTTTCACAAATTGTACAGAATCTGTTTTAAAGAATTTAATTAGCAAAAAGTTCACTTGTACACAACGTGCCAAGCTAAGTTGTTAATGTAATATCCCCGTATGAAAAATTAAATAGTGTAAGACCAAAAAGAAAGAAAGAAAAAAAGTTGTATAGCCATTGATGCAGAAATCTTAGAATTTTGAAGCCTTTCTAGAGAAGCTTCACATCGTTTTATTAACATTTTAGAAGCTGCTAAAATCAAGATACTACTGATAAAATAACTGGCATTTCAGCAAATAATACAAACACAAACGTTGGTGACTTAAAAACAAAAAGAAAAAAGTTATGTATTAACTGAATTTCAAGATAATTTGAGCCTGAAAATCATAGACGGCAACTGTGCAGAACGAACTATTAAAAATACTTTCTTGTATTTAACTGTTGTCGATGTTTAAACAATAAATATTCAAACAATTCTAGGTTCAGTTCTCTAGTATTTTTATCAGTTGAAATTCAGACAGGAAAGTTACAAATAGTTTTATAAGTTTGTGGAAAATAAGTACAAAAGTGTTTTGAGGCATAACAAGAAGAAGTGGTTGTTACAGGAGTCAGCTGAGTCGATGTATTGAACTCTATCACTGACTTAAATCCTGTTTCTTGACTCATAAATTTGACTCAGATATTCCCAATAAGTTTTTCTACAACAAATAGTCTTTAATATTTTTTTCTGATGTTATGCAGCGAATTTGATAATATTATGGAAATTATTATGTGGCAAAATAAGACGATTTTACATAGTGATGCAAAAATGTATATAAAAAACTGTACTACTGCAATTCAGTACATTATAATTTATGGGTTTCTTTGAGTAAATTAAAAAAAAAATATCACAGAATGTGAAGAAAACCTATGATAACAAATTTATGAAAAACTTTTATATTTTTGTTATTTAATTAAAGATTAATAGAAATTATTAAATTTTATTTCATAAGAGAAAAAATAAGTATATATTTAATATGTAACAGTTCATTTACACAGCATTATTAAGTGTACAGTTACATGTACTGACAATGACATCATGTAAATATTCCTTGAACATGTTACTCTTAAACCTTTACTTATTTCCTTTTTAAACTCAAACTGCTTATTAATTTTTATTGCAGGTAAACTGATTATTACTTGTTTTAGTTACCTTAAAGAAAGAGATAATAAGTAAACACACGAACATTATGCTAATTAACTGTATACTGAGACTCATGATGTATCTGAGGACTCACTTCTCTAGCAGTTACAATGAGACGCTCACAGTTACAATGAGACGCTCACAGTTACAATGAGACGCTCACAGTTACAATGAGACGCTCACAGTTACAATGAGACGCTCACAGTTACAATGAGACGCTCACAGTTACAATGAGACGCTCACAGTTACAATGAGACGCTCACAGTTACAATGAGACGCTCACAGTTACAATGAGACGCTCACAGTTACAATGAGACGCTCACAGTTACAATGAGACACTCACAGTTACAATGAGACGCTCACAGTTACAATGAGACGCTCACAGTTACAATGAGACGCTCACAGTTACAATGAGACGCTCACAGTTACAATGAGACGCTCACAGTTACAATGAGACGCTCACAGTTACAATGAGACGCTCACAGTTACAATGAGACGCTCACAGTTACAATGAGACGCTCACAGTTACAACGAGACGCTCACAGTTACAACGAGACGCTCACAGTTACAATGAGACGCTCACAGTTACAATGAGACGCTCACAGTTACAACGAGACGCTCACAGTTACAATGAGACGCTCACAGTTACAATGAGACGCTCACAGTTACAATGAGACGCTCACAGTTACAATGAGACGCTCACAGTTACAATGAGACGCTCACAGTTACAATGAGACGCTCACAGTTACAATGAGACGCTCACAGTTACAATGAGACGCTCACAGTTACAATGAGACGCTCACAGTTACAATGAGACGCTCACAGTTACAATGAGACGCTCACAGTTACAATGAGACGCTCACAGTTACAATGAGACGCTCACAGTTACAATGAGACGCTCACAGTTACAATGAGACGCTCACAGTTACAATGAGACGCTCACAGTTACAATGAGACGCTCACAGTTACAATGAGACGCTCACAGTTACAATGAGACGCTCACAGTTACAATGAGACGCTCACAGTTACAATGAGACGCTCACAGTTACAATGAGACGCTCACAGTTACAATGAGACGCTCACAGTTACAATGAGACGCTCACAGTTACAATGAGACGCTCACAGTTACAATGAGACGCTCACAGTTACAATGAGACGCTCACAGTTACAATGATGGAGAGTCAACAAACATTAACCTTCTTTAACCATATATTACTAACATAAGAACTGGGATAATAAAGTGACCTGCGAGGAAATAATCTAGGCAGAACATTGCTGCATAATGAGGTGAGACTAAATACATTTTGTAGATAATCTTATTTGTTATAGTCTCATTACAAGTAATGAATTATGTTATTTAGTAAGAAAACAAACATTTTTTTCTTTGATATATATTACACCTGAGAGACGTTTTGTTTTGGTGGAAGTTAAGCCCACATAATATAAAAATCACTTTAATCACAGCGAAACTAAGATTCTGTTTAGTTCTTCAGTATATATCATTCAAGCTCTCAACTTAGTAATTAAGATGACAATGGATCAACAGAAGAGATTAAATTCCTCATAAACCTTTAATTTCCATCATCTGGAGGAATGATGAATCTTGACAAGGGCAACCCAAGGCTAGATTTGGTAAAATTTGTCTGGAAACAGTACAAATGTTTTCTGACGTTGGGTTTAGTCATATGATAAACCACCACTGGAGGTTTTGGTCATCTGAACGAGACCTTCTGCTAGCTAACTGGTCCACCCATTTAAAAATTAATATTAGTGTTTTAACTTGAATATTGTCGAGCACAGACCAGTTCTATTTAAGTCCTTGCAAGACAGACCACAGAGGTCAGAGTATAATACAACAACACAAACACAGTGGTCCATGCTTAAGTCAACACTGTCAAGAATAAATTCCCATTCCAGCCAGCGATTTCATCGACCTTGTTGAACTATGTGTTGGCTTTACGTGTTTCTCTTTCGAAAATCACCTCTTTCAGCAGACTTTTGGACTACCCATGGGCTCGCCACTCAGTGCAGTCCTGGCGAACCTATACATGGAACATCTAGAAGCCGAACGTTTCTCCACCATTATTCCTTCGTCTGTCACCTGGCTCCGTTATGTTGACGACATTCTCCTCATAACTCCTAAACGCTTCAACGTTCAAGCTCTCCAAGACAAGCTCAACCAGGTCGAGCCTTCACTCCAGTTCACACTTGAAGAAGAAGTCGAAAAACACTCTTCCTTTCCTTGATGTTCTGCTCTGCAAAGCTGACCACGAACTTCGTTTTAAAGTCTATCGAAAACCCACCAACCAAAACGATCTTCTCCACTTCTACTCTCACCACGACACCAAAACCAAACGTGGTGTAATTATAGGCTTCTTCCTGCGTGCACTCAGAATCTGCAGCAACGAGTTCCTTGAGGAAGAATGCACTATAATTGAACAAGTATTTTCTAAACTCCAACTATCCCTGTCACTTCATCAGAGACTGCAAAACGGCGAGCATTAAACATCTTCAACACACCCAGAGAAGACACTGCCGAGAAGAGATACATAGTCCTTCCCACCAACTCCATTGCCAAACATGTTTCCAACATCTTTGCCAAAACATCATTCCAAGTATCTACCTCCACAACCACGACCATCAAGGACATCACCAGTAGTAGACAGGACAAGCCTCCATCCTCTGCAGGGGTATACATAATCCCTTGTAATGACTGCAACAAATTATATGTGGGCGAAACATCAAGAGACCTCCAAACACGTATTTCAGAACACCAATATGCAAGCAGGACTGACGATACAAGGAATGCCTGTGTACAACATCGCAATTCACACAACCATTTAATTAACTACAGAAACTCTAGACTTATAGCCACAGAAGACAACACTCAATACAGAAGAATCCTGGAATCATCGCTTATCTCTATAACCAACAATTTCAACCAGAACAATGGCTTCTATAACATAGCTGAACCACTCGCCAAGAAACTTCTTCATCGCTATCCCACATAAGAACATAGAACACTGCAGAAGGTCTACTCACAACTTGTCCAATACCCCTGCCTAGCTACCCAAGACTCTATAACCCCACCCGGTAGATCATCAGATGCAGCATTCTCCACCTGACCTCAACATTCTGAACATGACTATAAATACTCCCGTACCTTCCAACCCCAGGTAGATCCGTGTGTGACTTGAAAAAGCCCACTGTGTGGGTGAAACGTTGTCAATAAAGGATCACATTATACTGCATTTGTGTTTATATTTCCATTGTGTCGGTATTTTATACCATTTATATCCAGGCATTGATGTCTTGGTTTAAGGTCGCTGCTCACTATAACTCCGAAGTAATTTTCGCAATCTGTATGGCTAAGTTCTACATTATTTAACTTATAAGTCCTAGGGATATGGACACTCCCGAGCTTCAGAACCTTGCATTTATCTACATTGAACTGCATCTTCCAGTTTTCTGACCAAGAATAGAGTTTGTCTAAATCCTCCTGAAGTTCCCTAACATCTACATTTGAATCAATTATCCTACTTATCTTTGTGTCATCGGCGAATTTGCTCATATTACTAGTAATACCCTCATCAAGGTTATTGATATATATTATAAACAACAATGGGCCTAAGACTGATCCCTGTGGTACGCCACTTGTTACAGATCCCCACTCAGATTTAATCCCATTTATGGACACTCTCTGCTTCCTGTCTGTGAGCCATGACTCGATACACGAGAGCACTTTTCCCCCAATGCCATGAGCTGCCACTTTCTTTAACAGTCTTTGGTGCAGAAGTCTATCAAAAGCCTTACTAAAATCTAAGTAAATAATATCAAATTCTTTATCGTGATCAACAGCCTCAAAAGCTTTACTGAAGAAAGTTAATAAATTAGTTAGACAAGAACGGCATCTCTTGAATCCATGCTGAGTATCATTAATCAAGCTATGCTTATCGAGATGGCTTCTTATAATCTCAGCAATAACTGAATCTAGTAATTTTCCTACAATTGCGGTCAGGCTTATTGGGCGGTAATTTGACGGTAACGACTTGCCCCCTACTTTAAAAATAGGAATTACATTAGCCATCTTCCACATATCAGACACTACACCTGTTTGAAGAGATAAATTAAAAATATTAGTTAATGGTTCACAGAGTTCCATTTTGCATTCCTTAAGAACCCTTGAAAAAACCTCATCAGGACCCGGTGACTTATTTTGCTTCAGTCGGTCTATCTGCTTCACAACCATTTCACTAGTGACTGTGATGTTACATAATTTATCTTCTTCAGGCCCACTATAAAAATTAATTGCCGGAATATTATTAGTGTCTTCCTCTGTAAAAACCGAGAGAAAATAATTATTTAAAATCGAGCACATTTCATTCTCCTTGTCAGTAAGATGCCCATAGTTATTTTTAAGGGGACCTATCTTATCTCTAACTTTTGTTCTATAGACCTGGAAAAACTTTTTGGGTTAGTTTTAGAATCCTTAGCAACTTTAATTTCATAGCCCCTTTTAGCTTTTCTTATCCCCTTTTTAACGTCTCTCTTAATGTCAATATACTGATTCATAAGATGACCCTCACCTCTTTTGATACTCCTATAAATTCCCTTCTTATGCCCTAGTAGATATTTCAGCCTATTATTCATCCATTTTGGGTCATTTCCATTTGATCTAATTTCTTTATACGGGATAAACGTTCTTTGAGCAGCATGTATAGTGTTCAGAAAACTGTCATATTGATAGCTCTCTTCGTTTCCCCAGTCAACAGAAGATCAGTGTTCTCTAATCCCATCGCAATCTGCTAAGCGAAAATCTGGGACTGTTACTGAGTTTTAATCGGCTACTATCGTCAACTTCCATTCAATGCTAAATGTAATTGATTTGTGGATCGCTAGCACCCATTTCCTCTGAAATTTCTAATTATTAACAAGGGATATCATTGTTTACCAAAACTAAGTCAAGCAGGTTTATTTCCCCCTTGTAGGTTCAGTCCAACTGCTTCAAAAAACAATCCTGAACTACTTCTAGAAGTCGAATATTCTAAATTCCCAGACAAGAAATTCCGATCAATATGGACTATAGTTAAAGTCTCCTAGAATTACCACATTACGTTGCCTTGTGCCTTAACAATTTTCCTCCCAATAGGTAGCTCGCCTTGGCCCTATCTAGGTTGGTGGAGACGGTATATCACACCGAAAAATCAATTTTTCATGCCCCTCTGAAAATCTATCCAAACAGATCTGTATGCAATACTTCAAGGAACATAATACCCCCGTTTTATGCAAAGTTCAATCGATCTCGTACATACAATGCCACCGCCACCCCTTTCCCGATACTTCTATCTATCTTTGGAACAATTTTAAAACCTGAATGTGACATTCTCCATAGGGGGGTCCTGGTCCCGACTTTCTGAATTAAACCACGACTCAGTTAAGGCAAATACTCAATGTTATCCTCACTACAACTAATCTCAACTCTTCAATCTTATTCCTATCACTACGGCTGATTAGCATTATAAAATTGAAAGACCTCTCCTTTCTCTTTACCCTTCCTACCTGCTCATTTCTGTTTTCCACTAAATCCTATACTGTCCTAATCACCTAGTGTCACTGGCTTTTCAATATCTACCTCGTTCTGCTTATTACTAGTTCCCCTAGACTCATAATATTACAATTCTGTGACTTCACTGTTTTTCCCCCTGCCAAAACCTATACAACTAACTAGTCCTAGTTTAAAGTCCTTACTGTTCTCCCTCCACTGCAGTTGCCAGTACCCCCACCCCAGACCTAGAAAACTGAAACCCGCTCCCTGGCATACATGTTTATTTCCTGCCACAAGAAGAGGTCTTCTAGTGTACATGAATGTTACCGGCCATTTTCCTAGCAGTATATGTCCAGAGCCCTCAATTGACACCAATAGCCCAGGACAACCATTCATTTCCAACTTCTCTCCTTGGCAAAATACCACATATGACATGGTTCCCACCCTTCCACCTAATTATTTCTATTGCAGACCATACCTGCTAATCAGGTCTCACTCCTACTTATAATCATCTGCCAACATCGTCTTCAGCACTGAGGACAGATAAAGTATTGCCTCCTATTATCCTCTCATATGTCATGCAGACGCTAACAATATCCTCCATCTCAGTAGCCACAGAAAGCAAACCCTCTGTCTCCTACTCCTGTCCTTCAAGGAGTATGAACAGAGTAACTAGCATACCCTTATTGGCTAATCTTTCAACATATCACTACAAACTGGAATCGTGGCCTGATAAGTTGGAAAATGACAAAGTAATCCCATATTTACAAGGCTGGTGACAGGTCCTCTTAGCTTCCGAACTATAGACCAAATTAGCCTTACCTCCATAGAGGGAAAATTTAACGGAATCAATAACTGCCGAAGCAATCTAGCCATTCTTGATATAGGCCAGCAGATTGATTTAATGAATCTCATCACGGTTTTTTAACAAAGGGGCGATCTGTCTTACGAAATTGCTAACTTTTCTTCTTCCACTAAGGTGTTTGAGGAGGTAGATCATGTAACGAATGTTGTATTGTGTATATGCACTTCAGTAAGGCTTTCGATAGAGTTCCACACAAGAGGCTATTGAGGAAACTTAAGGCACACGGAATAGGAGGAGAATTTTTTTCCTGGGTAAAGGCATGGCTGACAAATAAGCAGCAGAGAGTTTGCATAAATCAGGAGAAATCAGAATGAGGGCACGTCACGAGCAGTGCTCCACAGGAGTCAGTGTTGGGCCCGTTGTTGTTCACAATCTACATAAACAATATATATGAGGAAATTATAAGCGACATAAGGAAATTTGCTGATGACACCAAAATAGGCCGTTCAATTCATTCTATTGAGGACATTAGTGCACTCTATCTAGGCTGGAATATTGCTGCACACTAACAGCACCTTTCAAGGCAGGTGAAATTGCTGACCTAGAAAATGTACAGAGAACCTTCACGAGAACCTTCACGGCGTGCATAACGGAGATAAAACACCTCAATTACTGGGAGCGCTTGAGGTTCCTAAAACTGTATTCCCTGGAACGCAGGCGGGAGAGATACATGATTATATACACCTGGAAAATCCTAGAGGGACTAGTACCGAACTTGCACACGAAAAACACTCACTACGCAAGCAAAAGACATGGCAGACGATGCAACATCCCCCTAATGAAAAGCAGGAGGAGTGTCACTAGCACGTTAAGAGACCATTCAATAAGTGTCAGGGGCCCGAGACTGTTCAACTACCTCCCAGCAAACATAAGGGGGATTACCAACCGACCCCGGCAGGTCTGTCAAGCTGGCACTGGACAAGCACCTCAAGTTCGGTTCCTAGACCGCCGGGCTTGGCTACGTACGTTTGGTTAGCGTGCAGCAGCAGCAACAGCCTGGTTGATCAGGCTCTGCTGATCGCACCAGAGGCCTGGTCACAGACCGGGCCGCGGGGGCGTTGACCCCCAGAACTCTCTCTCCAGGTTAACTCAGTACATCCAGGATGATTTGAATAGACTGATCAGTGCCCGGAGGCCTGGTGGCTAAAGCTAGCTCCCGCTTCCAGCAAGGAGGGCCCGGTTTCGATTCCCGGCGGGTGGAAACATTTCGACACTTTCCATACACCTGTTGTCCTGTTTCCCCAGCAGCAAATAGGACCTGGGTATAGTCGACTGTGTGGTCGCATCCTGGGAACAAGATTAAGGACCCCACTGGACAAAAAGATATAGAACATTCCTCGAAGAACGCACTGCACTTTCTTGGTTATCCTGGGTGGCTAACCCCCGGGGTAAAAATATCCGAAACGCAATCTTATCTTCGCAGATGCCGGAGAATTGGCGATGCAGTGTAATATACACAAATGCAAATTCTAAATGTTGGAACGGACAATAACCCAATGCTGCCACTTATAAACTGAAATATGTTAGGACCATAATACTATTGACTGCAACACAGCATTCATAGATCTGTTAGCAGTAATCTCAAACCAAGACAACATTGCATTAAGTGTTCGCAATAACGATAACCGAAATCCTTGTCTTCATATCAAGAAGCATTAAATAATAGAAGTCCTCTGTTGTTCGATCACACTCTAAATACCTTGTTAGGCCTCAATTAGATTATGCTGCCAGACTGAGTCACTCGTATTACAGAATGGGTATAAATGCTCCTGGAAAACTTACCGAGGAAGATGACAAAGCCTGATCCCATGTCCAGAAATCTACCTTTAGGAATAGACTGATTGCGCTGAAACTGTACTCTCTAGAAAGACTAGAATTAGGGCGGATATAACTGAGGTGTTTAAGTGGAAAACAGGAATAAATAAAAGGGATGAAAAATAGCGTGTCCTGAAAATATCCCGCCATGACAGGACTCGCAGCAATGGTTTTCAAGTTGAGAAAACTTCAGATTCAGGAAGGACATAGGACAGCACTGTTTGGTAATATAGTTGTGGATGAGTTGGAACAAACTCACCGAGTATCTGTCATAGAAGCAAAGACTTTGTGTAGTTTTCAAAATAGGTTGGATAAATACAATGAGTGGGGTGTGGGTGGGTGTTATTGAAACCTGACTATGCTTGTGCTACCATGTCTGTTCCTGTGCTCTCCTTTCTTAAAGTAGAAGTGACTTGACTAGGTGGGTCATTGTTGCTAAGCCGGGGGTGGCATGGGCCTGCTTCGCAATGGGTCATAGGTCCTGTTGCAGTGTTTCCTTCTTTCATATATGTTTCTCATATTAATGTGGGATGGTAGCCAATCTAATATAGAGGAGTTTACGCTGAGGATTATAATTTTACATTCTCTCTGTCCTTTTACCATTATAGAAACTGTTTATTTCTTGGGTAACTGCAGAAGAAGTCTGGAACAAAATTCCACTTGCATGATTTTACATGTAAAAAATCGCAATTGTTTATCAAAAAAAAAAAAGCCATATTTACTCAACTCCCAAGTAAATATTCTTAACCAACCCCATTGTCCTGGTTTTATCTGGAAAAGTAAGTTATCTGTTAGTACGATGTAATTAATGATTGTAATTAAACGAAGTTGGCATTTATACTGGTACTGGCATACTGGTACTGACATACTGGTACTGGCATACTGGTACTGACCATACTGGTACAAAGGCATACTGGAACAAGGCATACAGGTACTGCCTACGGTACTTAGCATACAGGGTACTGGCAATAAAATAAAACCCCATGGGTAATACTGGTACAGTCATACTGGACTGGCCTACTGTACTGGCTACTGGTACAGACATAAACGGTCCTTGCATACTGGTACAGACATACTGTGGTACTGGCATACTGGTACTCTGGCATACTGGTACTGTGCATACTGGTACTACTAGCAGCCGTACTGGCAAAACATGGTACTGACATACTGGTACTGGCATACTGTACTGGTCATACTGGTACAGGCATACTGTACTGGCATACTTAGCTGGCATCCGTACTAGCATACTGGTACGGCAAACTGGTAACTGACATACTGGTCTGGGCATACGGTACTGGCATACTGGACTGGATCTCTGGTTACGACAAGACTGGTACTGGCATACTGTACTGACCATCTCTTGTACCGTGGCATACTGGTACTGGCGAAACTGGTACAGGCATACTGGGTACTGACAAACTGGTACTGAGCAAACTGGTACAGACAAACTGTACTGGCATACTGGTACTGAACATCCTGGTACTGGCAAACTGGTACTGGCATACTGGTGACTAGGGCATACAGTACTACAGGCATACTGGTACCTAGCAAACTGGTACTGGCATACATGGGTACGGCAATACCGGTACTGGCATCACTGTAATAGCATACTGACTGGCATACCTGGTACTGGGCATCCTGGTACAGCATCGGCCCAGGGACCTTAGCATACTGGTACAGGCATACTGGTACTGACAATAACTGGTACTCTGGCATACTGGTACTTGGCATACTGTACTGCATACTGGACTGACATACTGGTACTGGCCATACGGAACTGACTCTCTGTACTGACATACTGGTACTGGCATACTGGTACTGACATACTGGTACGTGCATAATGGGAGACATGCACTGGACTGCATACTTGGCACAGGCATATTGGTACTGGCATACTGGTACTAGCATAGCTGGTATGGGTCATAGACAGGTGCATGCTTTGCTGGTACTGCATACTGTACTGACCTACTGGTACTGGCAAACTGTACTGACATACTGGACTGGCATAACTGGAAAACTGACAATACTAGTACCTGGCCTACCTACTGACATACAGTTACTTGCATAATGGAGCATGCATACTGGTACTGGCATACTGGCACTGGCATACAGGAAAGTACGTAAGAAGTAAGTAAGTTTATTCAGGACTACACAAATACGTTTCCATAGAATTTATCATACATAGCAGCATATGTGTAGAGAACCTGAGGAATAACCCCCCAAAAAAGTCAGACAGAGTGACTTATTTTCCATTGGGTCCTTTTACCTTATTATATCATATAAAGAGGTTATAATATATTCTTATTATTCTACAATGAAGCAAACATCTTATTAACATTAGACTAAAAGACTACTGCTACACCAAGGACCTTAAGACTAACTACAATCGAGGTCATTCAAGGAATAAGGTAAAATTTAACACGTAGTGTTAGCTAAAAAAAGAAAATCAAATTCCCCTCCCTTTCTGATCTACATTCATCAGACCCCATTTGGCACTCTTCCTTTCCGTACCGGTTCCTACGCTATGACAAGGCCTTTGACATGTGCGGGAAGTCTGTCCCTTCCTTTAATGCTGAACAATAAAAGGTGTTTGAAGCCTCCTACTGACTGGTGGGTACTACAAAGTTGTGCTCATCTCCCCCTAGTACTAATATGCTTTGGTTCCCAACCTGACAAAATTGACAGCAAGATAATTCTGGACATTGTTTGTGAAGCAATTTTATAAACATGGATTTAGCTTCAGTTGTTTTACTAAACTCTGTCTCTCAACATTCCGCATAATCCCAAACTGCCATTATTCATCCTGGCCTACATGTTCTCTTTGTCCCAGTCCCCAAGATGAATCTTACGATTTTGATTCAGGTGATCTGCAGTCCTATCTTTCATTTTTTGTCAAGGCAGAGTAACCAAGAAGAGCAAGCGTAATCCATATGGATTGTATACGGGCTGACATAGGTCCTGCGAGCCTCAGTAGGTTAACACTGTACTTGTCTATACAAGGAACTTCAGTTTTGGCTTTCGCTTTCTTTACTACACTTTTCCCTATCAATTCTCCTGACATGCATGGTGGTCCAAAAGGGGATTGCCCAATATTTTACTGATAAAACCAAAGTGTTGGGCTCCCATTACAATTGAACATTCAAATTATTTACCCTTGTCAGTTTAAAGGTTCGTGCCAAAGAGAATGTCTTCAGTTTTTCTTTCCCTTTTCCCCTAGGTGGAAATGATAGTTATGTTGACTACTAAACCATTTCTGCAGGACTCCATTCCGTGTTAAAACATAGCAACTACTTGTGGGTCTTTACCTGACAACTAGCAGAGCACAGTCATCTGAGCATACAGTAGGATTTGCCACTTGACACTGATTGGCTATTCAATTGACAAAACATAAGAATAATACAGGGACCCAGAATGCTAACCATGGGGAACACCCACATGTTTATATCGGCAGGGTTTCGAATCAGTTTGTTGATTTACTATTTGTCTCCTGTTGCAAAGTAGGACTTAAAACCAGTCTACAGAACCAAAACCAATAGCTTGAAGTTTATTCCAAAACAAATTGTGGTTGACAGTATCGAAGCCTTTTGCAGGTCTAAGGTTACCATGACCTATGAGGTATCCCCTTTGCATTTCATTCTCAGGTAATCCAGACAGACTTAATAAGGTGGAGGAGTCGGTTGAGTAGAACTTCTAAAGCCCGAATGATATATGAGAATTTGTTTGTCATAAAGGTACTAACGACTTGAGAAACACCGCCCTTCTTCTAAGAATTTTAGATATTAGACTGAGTATACTAACAGGAGTCCCTAAGATGCTTACATCAACCTACTATTTTTCCTTGAAGATAGGAGTGACTCTGGCCTCCTTTTAACCCCTCCGGTACTGTAAAGTGTTTTTGTGATTGATAGATTTATATAAGTGAGCCCTAGGGATTGACAGTTCAGAACACCATCTTATTAGGAACTAGACCGGATTTTATCAGGGCCTGTGCTCATAGTTTGGGTTTACCCTGCTTAGTTTCTTTTTGAATAAAGTCAAGAGATAACACTTATAGTTGACAACTGTTTGGGTTACCCCTTATTGGTATAGTATGTTTGAAACTCTATCAGAGTCTGTGTTTAAAAAGGTATTTGATGCAGCTGGTAGAGTACTTACTAGTGTTGGATGCAACAGATGTTCTTAGTAGGAAATCAAAGCAAATTGCCAACCCACTCTAAGATGTTTCGTGGCCTACCTCTTAAACGAAAGTGAGTACTATGATTCGACCTAACATACTGGCTTATGGACATACCCCCAAACTGTTTTAGTTGTTGCCAGAGCTTTCAGGGGTTACGCTTAAAACACTTCAATTTTTGAGGGCAGAATTGTGCTTTGGCATAGCTCCTTTTATAGTCTCTGTACTCTGTTCGCTCACCCTTTGGAAATACATTTCGTGCTGCAATATGCCTGTCTGTATGCTTTAAATATCTTTTTAGCAGCTGGTCTCTAATTTCTATTTATCTAATATCATCAGTAGTCATCCAGGGTTCAGTTTCTTCGTTTAAATCCTAACCTCTTTACCTGGTGCATCTATTATCACGGATGGTAGTGAACATTGTTTTGAATTTTTTCTTCCCAGGCATCGTTTAACGGTCCGTGCAACTTTGTTATATCTCTTGTCCAGGTCACAAATTGTGTAGCACTTTACACATGTTTCATTACTGTAGTTTCTAGTTGACCTCATATTTATTGTCCTGTGTAGGCCTATCCTATCCCTAGTTTATTTTCCCTGTGCAGTAAATATGAAAAGCTCACTAAGGACCTGTGGTATTTGCCGCCTGACTGCCTAATGTTCTCAGAGCGACAAAGTATGTGGTCAATAGGGTGGCTGAGAACTGTGTGATCCGGGTTGGGTATTAATAAGTTGAGTGAAACTATTTAATCCTAGAAATTGCTTATACCTTTTCATAGCGCCCGTTATTTTGCTGCTGAAAAACAGATGTAAAGTCGGCCCCAGTAATATTGTCTCGCAATTGTTTTCAACTCGGACAAGACTCTGTGGAAAAGATCTTCTAAGACTGGTCCAGGTAGGAGGGGCGGAACTAGTATCCTAACAAAATGGGTTTGGTCTTAGGAATCAGCAACTCTCAAACCATAGAATCTTCTCCAGTTTAATTGTTATTTAAATCATGTCTTTGGGTTTTGTAAGCTAAGTCATTTACTATGTAGGGCACATACTCCCACCACCCTTACATGTTCCTATCTAAGCGTTTTATATTGTCACCATCTATTTTGACCTCGTCGTCAGTCAACCGTATCCATCCAACCAAGATTCAGAATGTTATAACGCCACCTCTAATTTTGAGTTATAGCTAGAATCCTAATCCCTCTGGCCCAATTTGGAAGAAGTGATCTTGCATTGACATGAATAAATTGAAGGGCCTGTTTTCATAAAACAAACAAAAAATCACAATATATGGCAATGGGTCCATTTGTATTTACATTAGGTAACTCCAATGACATCACTGTGCAAAGGGTAACTGTGGCCAAAGTGCATTTGTACACACAAAATTAATTCTGGCACCGTTGGGCTATACTTGTACATACATCCCTCATGCCACCACCCCTTACACACAATTACATCAGGTGCCTTTCTGTTTTACATGCGTACTTATAGTACAGAGAAAGCACCTGTTAGTAGTGTTGAGATAATAAGGCTGTAATTGGTCTCCATTGACCTATGTATGCATTAACATAAGGAGTTTAATAGGGTTATCATATCCCCAGACTTCTAGACCGTCATTATTCGCCGTTCCTTTATCTGTCTGTTTTGCTCTGCACAATAGTTTGAGGTCCAGGCATAATTTTAGGATATCACCACTTAAGAGCGCTACAATAAGAGCTGTGTGCCACTGTTTATTTGTTTGGGAATGCGATGTTGCCATACCTTGCGGCGATAGTGACATTTACTTTTCTGGTAGGATGGCAACTGTTGGGCTTTTTTAACTGACCAGGGCGCTATTTTACTATAACTACTACACCATTACCATTTCCAGCCCCATGACTGATTTCTTCTTATCATGGAATTGAAGAAGAAAATATAAATATAATTATGGCAAGCCTGAACCCCCCCTAATTGCCTGCCATTTTCACTCTTCGCTCTTTTACTCATATACAATAATATTATTCTCGTTTCCAGTCCCTAGTACACTTAGTATCCCTTTAGCAATCACCACTGAATTACTAGTAAAATCCTCTTCAAAAAACCCTCTTCACACACTGCTTCCTTTTCCTTAACTCACAAAACCCTTACAGTTAACCCCTTTTACAAACTCCCCTTCCCATCTCACTTCACAGTCTGGCTTCCCCTCAATTAACTCTTAAACCCTTTCCATTCTGGTAGACCAGAAGTTTACAATGGTTTTATACCTAACAATTCACCCTCAATTCCTTTACCGGGGTTGTGTGGTGGTTTTGTCTCCTGGACCTGTTTTGCTGACTTCAGGCATTTTAAAACACTGAGGGGAATAACGCCAACTACAACCTGACATTCCTTGAGTTTATAGATATATTTGGCGTTGTCCCGGGCTATGATTCTCTCACAGTACACTGGTCCAGCAGAATAAAGTCAGCTACTAAAACATGCAAACTTGCACTTGCATACTGGTGGCATGCATTCTGGAACTTGCATAGTGTGGCATGCATACAGGTACTGGCATACAGGTTGACATGCATACTGGTACAGGCATAATGGTTGGCATGCATACTGGTACAAGTAACAGGTGGCATGCATACTGGTACAGGCATACTGGTGACATGCATTACTGGAACTTGCAAAGTGTGGCAAATGCAAATTGGTGTTGCATACTGGTGGCATGCATACTGGTACTCTGCCATACTGTGGCAAGCATACTGGTCCTTGCAATAGTGTGGGCATGCCTACTGGTACTCGGCTTACTGTGGCAATGCATACTGGTACTAGCATATTGGTTGCATTCCAACTGGTACTGGCCATTACTGGTGAGCAATGCCATACTGGTACGCATGAGGTGGACATGCCATACTGGTACTGGCATACGGATGACCCTGCATACAGGTACTGGCCTACTGTGACAGTCATAAACTGGTACAGGCAAACTGGAGACATGCAAACCTGGTACTGGCATACTGTGACATGCTACTGTGTACAGGCAACCTGGTGGCAAGCATACTAGGAACTATATACTGTGTTTCATGCATACTGGAACTTTGCATACTGGATGACATGCATACTGGAACTGGCATACAGGAGCAATGCATAAGGTACAGGTATACAGTTTACATGCATGCTGGCACTGGCAAGCATACTGTTGACAATGCATATTAGTACTGGATACTGGAGCATGCATACTGATATGTGCATAACTGGTGGCATGCAAACTGGTACTAGTATAACTGGTGGCATGCCTACTGATACTGGCATACAAGTGCATCACACTATTACTGGCATACTGGGTGAACCTGCACACTGGTACTGGCATACAGGTTGGAAGTCATACTCTACTGGTATACTGGAGACATGCATACTGGTACTATCCAAACTGTTGACATGCAAACAGGTGCATGCATCCCTGTACTGTCATACTGATGGCAGAGTGCAAATAATGGCTACTGGCATACTGGTGGCACGCATACTGTACTGTCATACTGTGGCGTGCATGCTGGTACGGCATACTGGTGGCATGCATACTGTTACTGGCATACTGTTGGCAAGCTTACAGGTACTAAGCTTACTGATGTCATGCATACTGGTAAGCAAACTGGGTAGACATGTATACTGGACTGGCGGTACTGGTGGCATCATACTTGTACTGGCATATCTGGTGGCCATGCATACTGGTACTTGTATAGTTGTGGCAAGTTTAATTGGTGTTGGCATACTGGTGGCATCATACAGGTACTGGTATATGGTGGCATGCATACTGGGCTGGCAATAGTGAGGCTGCATACTGTACTGGCAAGGCACACTTTTCGCATGCATAGTCGTACTGGTATACTGGTGGCATGAATACTGGTACTGACATTCTGGTTGCATGCATACTGGCACTGGCATACTGGTACTAGCATACTGGTATGCCATGCATAGCAGGTACATGGCAAAATACTGTTGTATGGCATACTGGAACTAAGCATACTTGTGCACGCATAACTGGTACTGGCATACTGGTGCAATGCATATTGGTACTGGTATACTGGTGTCATGCATGGTGGCACTGGCATGCATACTGTTGACATGCATATTAGTACTGGCATACTGGTGGCATGCATAATGATACTGGCATACTGGTGGCATGCATACTATTACTGGCATACTTGGTGGCACCATACTGGTACAAGTAATACTGTGACATGCAATACAGTGGCAATGACATACAGGTACTTGTTATATGTGGGTGGCGTCATACTGGCACTGGCCAGCTGGTGCCGCATACTGGCAACAGTCATACGGTGCGTGCATGCTGGTACTGGCAAATACTGGGAGGCATCAAACTGGTACTGGGTTTACCTAAATAACGAATGTCCATGCATACGGTACTGGCATACTGGTGACAAGGTAATACTACTGGTACTGGCATACAGGTGCAATGCATACGGTAACTTGCAAAGTGGGAGGCATGCAGAATTTGGTGTAGCATCATGGAGACCATTCCTACTGGTACTGGCATACAGGGGCCAAGCTCCTGGACTGGCAAAAAGGAGTCATGCCATACAGGTACTAGAATACTTGTGGCCTGCAATATAATGGTACTGAGTATACTTGTGGCATGCAGACTGGTGTGGCAAACTGTGGTAAGCCTACTGGCACTTGGCATTCTGTGCAATGCCTATAGGGTACTGGTATACTGGTGTCATGCATGCTGGCACTGGCAAGCATACTGTTGACATGCATAATCAGTACTGGCATACTGAGGATCATACTGATACTGGCATACTGGTGGCATGATACTGATACTGGACTCTGTGGCAATGTTATACTGATAATGGCATACTAGTGGCATGTATAGGGAAACTGTCCTACTGGTGCATGCATACTATTACTGGCATAACTGGTGACATGCACTACTGTACTTAGCATACTGTGGCCATGCATCCTAGTGGCATGAATACCTGGTACATGTCATACTGGTGGCGTGCATAATGGCTCTGGCATACTGGTGGCACGCATCCTGGTAACAGTCATATGGGTGGCGTTGCATGCTGGTAACTGTCATACTGGTGGCATGTCATACTGTACTGGCATACTGTTGGCCATGCATACTGTACTGCTTACCTGGGAAGGCATGCTGCTGGTCCTGTCATAACTGAGTGGCATGCATCCTGTTACTGCATACTGATGTCATGCATACTGTACTGGCATACTGTGGCATGCATACAGGTACTTGCATAGTGTGGCATGTATATTGTGTTGGCAAAACTGTACTCTGGTATACTGGTGGCATGCATACTGGAGCTGGCAATAGTATTGGCAGCATACGTATGGCCACTTTTATGGCATGCTAGTCGTCCTGGATACTGGTGGCACTGAAATACGGGTACGGGGGGGGTACTTGACGGTTGGCAGCAGACGGAACAGGGAATACTGGTATGACATACTGGTGGCAAATGCATACTGGTACTGGCATAACTGGTTGGCATATGTACTTGTGCTGCAATAGCTGGTTGCATCAACTGGTACTGGCATTCTGTTGGCATCCGTACTTGACTGAGCATACTGGTGACATACATACTGTACTGTCATGCTGTGGCATGATACTGGTACGGCATACCTGGTTGGCAATCCGACGTGCACTGGCATACTGGTGACATCAGACGGTACTGCATGCTGGTGGCATGTATACTGGTACTGATTAACTGGAGTATTAAGTAGTAATAATCTGAGTTAATGTATAATTGAAAGTGTTCACCGAACTTGATCACTTGTGTCATATGATCTATTTTAGACTACTACTTTATAGTAAATATTTACTCTTCCATAAGCTATAAGGGAAGCTATGTGGGGAATTTTTGTGTTGTGAAAGTTACTCGAGACATCATCACTGGCAAACATTGTGAGTCTTACACGAGACTCATCACTGGCAAACTTTGTGAGTCTTACACGAGACTCATCACTGGCAAACATTGTGAGTCTTACACGAGACATCATCACGGAAAAACATTGTGAGTCTTACACGAGACATCATCACTGGCAAACATTGTGAATCTTACACGAGACATCATCACGGGCAAACATTTTAAAGTCTTACACGAATATCATCACTGGCAAACATTGTGAGTCTTACACGAGATATCATCACTGGCAAGCATGGCAACTGTCATAGAGGAACCTATTTCAGCAGGTAATGGTAATGATGATATCTTCCAGATCTTTAAAAGTAAACAAAGGAGAAAAAAGTGAGAAAGGACTAGAGCGCCGACCGAAGTCAGACTAAACTTGACTCGTACCCAATGTGAAACTAAACTTCCTTGGTGCACAGAGCTTGCAAGAAGTGTTTCTTCATAGGAAGAATGTGTTAAGCTGAACTTCCCTGACAACCCCCTGATGCCTGCTAAGTGTGCATGAAAAACACCCTGATGCCTGCTAAGTGTGCATGACAACACCCTGATGCCTGCTAAGTGTGCATGACAACACCCTGATGCCTGCTAAGTGTGCATGACAACACCCTGATGCCTGCTAAGTGTGCATGACAAACACCCTGCTGCCTGCTAAGTGTGCATGACAAACCCCCTGATGCTGCTAAGTGTGCATGATAACACCCTGATGCCTGCTAAGTGTGCATGACAACACTCTGATCTGTTTTAATTTGCATGACAACACCCTGATGCCTGCTAAGTTGCATGAAAACTCCCTGTTGCCTGCTAATTTGGGGCATGACAATACCCTGTGCCTGCTAAGTGTGCATGACAATACCCTGCTGCCTGATAAGTGTGCATGACAACACCCTGATGCCTGCTAAGTGTGCATGACAACACCCTGCTGCCTGCTAAGTGTGCATGACAACACCCTGCTGCCTGCTAAGTGTGCATGACAACACCCCGCTGCCTGCTAAGTGTGCATGACAACACCCTGCTGCCTGCTAAGTGTGCATGACAACACCCTGCTTCCTGCAAAGTTTTGGCATGACAACACCCTGCTTCCTACAAAGTGTGCTTTTACAACACCCTGCTGCCTGTAGTGTGCATACAACACCCTGATCCCCTGCTAAATGTGCATGGCAACACCCTGATGCCTGCTAAGTGCATGACAACACCCTGACGCCTGCTAAGTGTGCATGACAACACCCCTGCTGCGTGCTAAGTTGCATGACAACACCCTGCTGCCTGCTAAGTGTGCATGACAACACTCTGATGCCTGCTTAAGTGTGCATGACAACACCCTGAGCCTGCTAAGTGTGCATGACAACACCCTGATGCCTGTTTAAGGGGTGCAGACAACACCCTGATGCTGCTAAGTGTGCATGACAACACACGATGCCTGCTAAGTGTGCATGACAAACCCTGCAGCCTGATAAGTGCACATGACAACACCCGCTGCCTGCTAAGGGGTGCATGACAACATTGTGCTGCCTGCAAAGTGTGCATGACTAAAACCCTGCTACCTGCTAAGTGTGCGTGACAACACCCTGCTGCGTGCTAAGTGTGCATGACAACACCCTTCTCCCTGCTAAGTGTGCATGACAACACCCGATGCCTGCAAAGTGTGCATGACAACACCCTGATGCCTGCTAAGTTGTGCATTACAACACCCTGATGCCTGCTAAGTGTGCTTTGACAACACGCTGCTGCCTGCTAAGTGTGCACGACAACACAATGATGCCTGCTAAGTGTGCATGGACAACACGCTGATGCCTGCTAAGTGTGCATTACAACACCCTGAAGCCTGCTAAGTTTTGCATTACAACACCCTGATGCCTGCTAATGTGCATGACAACACCCTGCTGCTGCTACGTGCGCATGACAACACCCTGATGCCTGATGAGTGTGCATGACAACACCCTGATGCCTGCTAAGTGGGGCATGACAACACCCTGATCCCTGATAAATGTGCATGACAACACCCTGATGCCTGCTAAGTGTGCATGAAAACCCCCCTGCTGCTGCTAAGTGTGCATGACAACACCCGGGATGCCTCTAAGTGTGCATGACAACACCCTCCCTGCCTGCTAAGTGTGCATACAAACCCTCCTGCCTACAAATGTGCATGACAACACCCTGCTGCCTGCTAAGTGTGCATGACAACACCCTGCTGCCTGCTAAGTGTGCATGACCAACCCTGATGCCTGATAAATGTGCATGACAACACCCTGATGCCTGCTAATGTGCATGAAAACACCCTGCTGCCTGCTAAGTGTGCATGACAACACCCTGATGCCTGCTAAGTGTGCATGACAACCCCTGCTGCCTGCTAAGTGTCATGACAACACCCTCCTGCCTACTAAGTGTGCATGACAACACCCGCTGCCTGCTAAGTGTGCATTGAAAACCCACCCTGCAGCCTGATAATTGCACATGACAACACCCTGCTGCCTGCTAAGTGTGAAAGACAACACTGTGCTGCCTGCTAAGTGTGCATGACTACACCCTGCTACCTGCTAAGTGTGCGTGACAACACCCTGCTGCTTTGCTAAGTGTGCATGACAACACCTTCTGCCTGCTAAGTGTGCATGACAACGCCCTATGCCTGCAAAGTGTGCATGACAACACCCTGATCCCTGCTAAGTGTGCATTCAACCCCTGATGCCTGCTAAGTGTGCATGACAACACGCTGCTGCCTGCTAATGTGCACGACAACACAATGATGCCTGCTAATTTGGGGCATGACAACACGCTGATGCTGCTAAGTGTGCATTACAACACCCTGATGCCTGCTAAGTGTGCATTACAACACCCTGATGCCTGCTAAGTGTGCATGACAACACCCTGCTGCCTGCTACGTGCGCCATGACAACAACCCTGATGCCCTGATGTGTTGCATGACAAACCCTGATGCCTGCTAAGTGTGCATGACAACACCCTGATGCCTGATAATGTGCATGACACACCCTGATGCCTCCCTAAGTGTGCATTGAAAACACCCTGCTGCCTGCTAAGTGTGCATGACAAACCCTGATGCCTGCTAAGTGTGCATGACAACACCCTGCTGCCTGCTAAGTGTGCATGACAAAAACCCTCCTGCCTACTAAGTGTGCATGACAACACCCTGCTGCCTCTAAGTGTGCATGACAACACCCTGCTGCCTGCAAATGTGCATGAAAACACCCTGCTGCCTGCTAAGTGTGCATGACAACACCCAGCTGCCTGCTAAGTGCACACGGCAACACCCTGCTGCCTGCTAATGTGCATGAAAAACACCCTGCTGCGTGCTAATTGTGCATGACAACACCCTTTTCCCTTGCTAAGTGTGCATTACAACACCCTGATGCCTGCTAAGTGTGCATGACAACGCCCTGCTGCCTGCACGTGCGCATGACAACACCCTGATGCCTGATGAGTTTGCGGGGACAACACCCTGCTGCCTGCTAATGTGCCATGACAAACTTCTGCTCCCTGCTAAGTGTGCATTGCAACACCCTGCTGCCTGCTAATTTGTGCATGACAACACCCTGCTGCCTGCTACTGCGCATGACAACACCCTGATGGCCTGATGAGTGTGCATGACAACACCCTGATGCCTGCTAAGTGTGCATGACAACACCCTGATGCCTGCTAAGTGTGCATGACAACACCCTGCTGCCTGCTAAATGTGCATGACAACACCCTGCTGCCTGCTAAGTGTGCATGACAACACCCAGCTGCCTGCAAGTGCACATGGCAACCCCCTGCTGCCTGCTAAGTTGTGCATGACAACACCCTGCTGCGTGCTAAGTGTGCATGACAACACCCTGATGCCTGCTAAATGTGCATGACAACCCCCTAAATGCCTGCTAAGTGTGCATGACAACACCCTGCTCCCCTGCTGAGTGTGCATGACAACACCCTGCTGCCTGCTAACGTGCACGACAACTCCCTGATGCCTTCCTAAGTGTGCATGACAACACCTCCCTACCTGCTAAGTGTGCAGACAACACCCTGCTGCGTGCTAAGTGTGCATGACAAACACCCTGCTACCTGCAAAAGTGTGCTTTGACAACACCCTGAGGGCCTGCTAAATGTGCATAAACACACCCTTATGCCTGCTAAGTGTGCATTACAGCACCCTGCTGCCTGATAAGTGTGCATGACAACACCCTGCTGCCTACTAAGTGTGCAGACAAACACCGTGCTGCCTGCTAACTGTGGCATGACAACACCCTGCTACCTGCTAAGTGTGCATGACCAACACCCTGCTGCCTGCTAAGTGTGCAGAAAACACCCTGCTGCCTGCTAATTGTGCATGACAACACCCTGCTGCCTGCTAAGTGTGCATGACAACACCACGCTGCCTGCTAAGTGTGCACGACAACACCCTGATGCCTGCTAAGTGTGCATGAGAACACCCTGATGACTGCTAAGTGTGCATTACAACACCCTGCTGCCTGCTAAGTGTGCATGACAACACCCTGGCTCCTGCTATGTGTGCATGACAACACCCTGCTGCCTACTAAGTGTGCATGACAAACCCTGATGCCTGCTAAGTGTGCATGACAACACCGTGCTGCCTGCTAAGTGTGCATGACAACACCATGCTGCCTGCTAAGTGTGCATGACAACACCCTGCTGCCTGCTAAGTGTGCATGACAACACCCTGCAGCCTGCTAAGTATGCATGACAACACCCAGCTGCCTGCTAAGTGCACATGGCAACACCCTGATGCCTGCAAAGTGTGCATGACAACACCCTGCTGCCTGCTAAGTGTGCACGACAACCACCCTGATGCCTGCTAAGTGTGCATGACAACACCCTGCGGGCTTTACTAAGTGTGCATGACAACACCTTGCTGCCTGCTAAGTGTGCATGACAACACCCTGGTGCCTGCTAAGTGTGCATGACAACACCCTGCGCGTGCTAAGTGTGCTTTGACAACACCCTGGGCCTGCAAAGTGGCATGACAAACCTGCTGCCTGCTAAGTGTGCATGACAAACACCCTGCTGCCTGCTAAGTGTGCATGGCTAATGGAAGCAGTAATGAAACACCTAAGTCAAGGATCCAATAGAAAAAACTCGCACAACTTTGTGTCTGTGGAACAGAATGATGAAGTTATCAGTGATCTATTTAAATACACCTCATGGAGGTATTAAGCTGCCCGACCTCTATCAGACACTCACCCCTTAAAAAAGTGGGTCAGTATCATAATGTTTTTATACCCCATCTTTCTGGACCCATCCCATCTGACTCTAATTGAGCATATCATCAAGCCTAGAAGACTTAAAGGAAGATCCTAAATTATTGCAAGATGGGGAGGCCCTGTGCCCCTCCCCCGGAATATCTAAATGCCTGGCCTACGTTTCCCGCCAATCAAAGTGTACCTAACCTCTCACCGTAGGTGTTACAAATGTCAGCACTCTGGCCATTTGTAGTAGTCTGTGAAATACTACATTTTTGGTGTAGTACATTTCACTAAGAATGCACGGTAGGCCTTGACAGGAAAAAAATTTACGTGTATAACTGTAACAAAATTGGGTTACAGTTTCCCACAGGACGCAGTCAGAACCCAAACCAAACCCTTTGACATAAACCTGATAACAACCCTTTAATGGTAATGAGGTGAAGCCATCCAGTCTAACACAGCCAGATCTGAGACTGAACCTCTGAAAAAGTGTGGAAGAACCCAACCTCACTGCAAAGGATTCTGGGGATACCAGAATGCCATCACACACCCAGCTGTGGAGGAGCTAGCCATCCTGCTAGCACATGTGAAAACTACTGAAACTGCCCCTACTGATACCTACGCCTACACCTGAAAATGGGATGATTTGTCACCTTTCCCAATACACACATCTACAAAATCAGACGGACACTACACATGTAAGCCCTGGAAGCTGGAGATGAGTTAGGTGCACAGGACCAACCGACAATGAAATGATGAGTAAATCATGCAAAAGGCACCATCAGAGAACACTAACAATGGTACCCGCTGTGATGATAGGGGTTAGAAAGAACTAACTCAAAAGTGCCTTTCTCTGGGGAGGCATTTGATTCGCCTGACCTTCCTTAAATTATAACAAACTTGCAGAAAAAATTGAGCGTCTTGAACAGATGCTGATAAATTTTATATAGCAGTTAAGACGATGGGTCTGATACAGTGATGATGTTAAAAGTGCAGCAATCTCCATTCAGTTTCAAGCAATTTGTAAGAAAAGAAACCAATGACTTTTTGGTTTCAAAAATTGCCTTGGAATTGGCAGCCAAGATGCCCAGAAATGCTTTCAGAAAAAGGTCCTGAGATAAAGACGTATAAACTATGCTATTTGCTCTTAAGTGCCTGCACACTGTAAGCAAAACATAATAGTTTACCATCTTATGAGCAAGAGATTGTAAAACTCACTACAATGGATACATTACAAATCTTTTTAAGGAACATTGCTTCCATCAGGAAGCGGTTGCCTGACTTACATCATATTAGTGCAACCAAGAATATTGATCATCTGTCTCGAGGAATGTAAACTGAAAAAAAGGAAAATTGCTTTTGAGGCCTAAGGATGAACTTGGCTAAGATGGTATATCTCCAAGTTTTGTCCCTATGCCTTCTCAATATCAAAAGGATGGTATAACTAGTGTTATTTGGCAACGGCATTATGAACAAGTATCTGAAAGCAGTAATGGGTCAATTAGTAGAGTGGCCCTTATGAACGCCATATTAACTGTTGGAGAGACTATTGTATCTCTCTAAATACTACATCAAACGTTAATTTACCAGACGTTCCATCACCTCGCAAACTACACTGGTAAAAGCAATGAGATGATAGTGGGAGGCATCATGTCTCGAATTACATGGTTTACGAAAAGGTAGAACAATGGCAGATTTCCACCGCTGGAGAACTTGCAATCCAAATAAGATTAAACAGACATAAGAGGACTGCAAAGGCTGACGGAAATAAATGCTGGAGTATATGGATATGAATGCCATCAGGCCCAGGTGCCGATGATCGGCAAGCGGAAGTGGGGACAGTAGTTCCACAGTGTAAAAGGTACATTATATGACTGTTCTCCACTAGAGTAAATTGGCTAAGGGCCCAACTATCTGGCAGACTTGGAGGAAAGAAATGAGGGGCGTAGATAGAGCCCATGAGAGATACAAGATAATTAAACAGTTTCAGTGGTAGCTTCAAGAGGGTTCACTATATGATACAGGCAACCCGAAGAATAGAAGCCGCATCTGGGAGTATTTGCTGGTGGCGGGTGTCGAGTCAATCGTCTGCCAAACTGTGTTAAGAAGCAGTTACTCTCTACCTGCTTCTTTAACACAGTTAAGGTATGAACAGATGTCTTTTTCGAGGGGCCAGGCCGAGGTTTGGCGGACGATAACTCAGACACCGCCACCAGCCTTGAAGCGCTGAACCCAGTTCCTCACTGAACGCTCTCAGACGCTAACATTCTTCACTATTTCTTTTGTCTGGTGCCCAGCTTTGTGAAGCCTTATGATTTGAACTAGAGTTTCAGGTGTTAACGACTTCTTTTTACACATAATAAAAGATGTATAGCCCCAAAACCAAAGGGAACACCGGACAAAAGATGGGACGGATGAGACACAAAAGCGCAACACTTCCTCTCACCACGGCAGCCAAGTGAGCAATGAGAAGTCCCTGTGAAGTGTGGTAGAAGGCCGTGACGTCACGTTAACATCTGCTACCCAGCAGAATGCACTGGCGAAAAAAGACCCCCTTGTATGGTAGGCCTTCGATTTTCATCACGGCAATACGCCGGGTGCTCATCCGGCATAATGCCATGACGAGGACTCTAAGTAATAGTTATACACACAGTTTTACACAATGATTCTTGCAGCTTTGTACTTGTTCTGTGAAATAATTTCATACGAGAGAGAGAGAGAGAGAGAGAGAGAGAGAGAGAGAGAGAGAGAGAGAGAGAGAGAGAGACAGAGAGAGAGAGAGAGACAGAGACAGGAGACAGACAGACAGACAGACAGACAGACAGACAGACAGACAGACAGACAGACATACAGAGACAGAGGCAGGAGACAAACAGAAATACAAAGACAGAGACAGACAGATTAGACAGAGTAAGACAGAATGATTAAGACAGACTAGCACTATTTTGTATAAAATAGAGATAGAGTACAGAATATGTACTTACATGTAGGAGAATGAGCAGAGGCAATATGCACTTACACTTAACAGAGTCAGGAGAGGCAATATGCACTTACACTTAACAGAGTCAGGAGAGGCAATATGCACTTACACTTAACAGAGTGAGCAGAGGCAATATGCACTTACACTTAACAGAGTGAGCAGAGGCAATATGCACTTACACTTAACAGAGTGAGCAGAGGCAATATGCACTTACACTTAACAGAGTGAGCAGAGGCAATATGCACTTACACTTAACAGAGTGAGCAGAGGCAATATGCACTTACACTTAACAGAGTGAGCAGAGGCAATATGCACTTACACTTAACAGAGTGAGCAGAGGCAATATGCACTTACACTTAACAGAGTGAGCAGAGGCAATATGCACTTACACTTAACAGAGTGAGCAGAGGCAATATGCACTTACACTTAACAGAGTGAGCAGAGGCAATATGCACTTACACTTAACAGAGTGAGCAGAGGCAATATGCACTTACATGTAACAGAGTCAGGAGAGGCAGTATGCACTTGCATGTAACAGAGTCAGGAGAGGCAGTATGCACTTGCATGTAACAGAGTCAGGAGAGGCAGTATGCACTTGCATGTAACAGAGTCAGGAGAGGCAGTATGCACTTGCATGTAACAGAGTCAGGAGAGGCAGTATGCACTTGCATGTAACAGAGTCAGGAGAGGCAGTATGCACTTGCATGTAACAGAGTCAGGAGAGGCAGTATGCACTTGCATGTAACAGAGTCAGGAGAGGCAGTATGCACTTGCATGTAACAGAGTCAGGAGAGGCAGTATGCACTTGCATGTAACAGAGTCAGGAGAGGCAGTATGCACTTGCATGTAACAGAGTCAGGAGAGGCAGTATGCACTTGCATGTAACAGAGTCAGGAGAGGCAGTATACACTTGCATGTAACAGAGTCAGGAGAGGCAGTATGCACTTACATGTAACAGAGTCAGGAGAGGCAGTATGCACTTACATGTAACAGAGTCAGGAGAGGCAGTATGCACTTACATGTAACAGAGTCAGGAGAGGCAGTATGCACTTACACTTAACAGAGTCAGGAGAGGCAGTATGCACTTGCATGTAACAGAGTCAGGAGAGGCAGTATGCACTTGCATGTAACAGAGTCAGGAGAGGCAGTATGCACTTGCATGTAGGAGAGAAAGAGAAGACATTCACCATATTACAATATTAATAACATGTGAGAAAACACATAACTGTTCATCTTGAAGTTTCTACGGTACAAGTGGTTGATTTTACATACGTCTGTTGTGAATACGATGACAGAGTTGTCATAGTGACCAGTGGTCTTGAGGGCGTCCACCACCCGTCCCGCAGCCTCGTCCAGAGCACTCACCATTCCTGCACCAGGTTGTACAACAAATTTATTGAGGTTTGGGATATTACAAATACTTCAAGAACATATATACACCAAGCAGTGTTTGTCTCTCATCGTATATTTGCTAACAATTTACTGTGTATATTGTATTTTAGTTATTAATTAAAGTAATGTTGACTGATAGTGAACAAGTTTTAGGTAGCATTAATGATGCTCGCACACAAAACTTTCTTTACTCCCTCCCTCCAACCTTTCCTAGGGCGACCCCTACCTCACTTTCTCTCCACTACAGATTTATACACTCTCGAAGCCATTCTATTTCGTTCCACTCTCTCTACATGTCCAAACCACCTCAACAACCCCTCCTCAGCTCTCTGGATAATAGCTTTGGTAATCCCTCACCTCCTACTAATTACCAAACTACGAATATTCTGTATTATATTCACACCACACGTTGTCCTCAGACATGACATCTCCGCTGCCTCCAGCCTTCTCCTTGTTGCGACATTTATAACCTATATTTCACATCCATAGACGAGCGTTGGTATGATTATACTCTCATACATTTCAACCTATTCACCGAAAAGCAGTTCTGCTTCAGGTCCCACCGCGGCACACAACATGAAATAAATATCTTTGATGCAGTGGACAGCCTGAGGAAGCAAGGGAACCTGGCTCTAATTGCAACTATGGACGTACACAAAGCCTTCGACAGCCATTGGCACAGTGGACTCAGCTTCATACTTGCCGACCTCCCGGAACACAACTGGACCTTTCTCAGGCTCATATTCAATTTCCTAACAAGCAGACGCATCATTCACACCTTCCATGGTAAGGCACAGCACCCTTTCCCCCGACAGCTTGAGTCCCGCATGGCCTCACCCCAACTTTTCAAAATATAGTAAACGACCTCCCCCATCCTGAAACAGTGTAAACCCTCATCACGCAATTTGCAGACAATTTACATGTAGTCTCAGACCCCCCAAACTGGTGCAAACAAGCATAGGAACAAAGAGAAAATGAAGAGGAACTAAGAAGAACTCTAACTGGGAGAAAAAATCGAGAAACACAACAACCCCATGAAGTCCCCATCAGCCCCAACGGCTGTTTCGCATCAACCAATGGCAGGGTTCAGTATTGTCATCAGCAAAAAAATAAGACCTGGGGGAAAAAATCGGTAATTGCTTCATTCACATCTAATTCACCAAAAAAGTGAACCTGCAAAGGGTCGCCTTAGCAACTATTCCGATACAAAGAAACCTCTTTCCCAATCAGAAACATCCTATAAGATGATCAGATCTTTTCTTGAAACCCTTGCATACCTGTCTCAACAACAAAAACACCCTGCACACAAAAACCAGAACAAAGCCCTCCCCTTTTTCACGGGACCCGGACTCAGAGACAGAGTCAGGTGGAAGACCTGCGGCATTAAGTCAAGCTAGACAAGCTAAAGAACAACTATATGAAACAGGAATCTAGCTCCTGACAGAAAAAATCCTTCTCAACCACGAAACCACAAAACAAATCAGCACCCTCCCAACAGTACACAAAGAAGACCCTCCAAAAAGAACCGACGCTTCATCCCAAGGAGAACTTCCCTCTACCAAGGGCCCGAGTGCTCTTTCCCCATATTCACTTTTTAAATTTCCTTTTTTTACTACCCACCCAAATTTATCCCCCAAACCCCGCAACTTCTCTTCAGGACTGCCCTAAACACAGTGCATCTGCAAAGAGCAACGAAAAACTCCCCTTTGTGTTAATTCTTTTTCTTTTAACCCACCCTCTTGCCAAAACCCGCGCATTTCACTTCCTTACTACTCCATCTACGAGCAACCACGGTAAATTCAAACATCCCTTTTCTAAGGGCCCACTTTTAAGGGGAAAGGTTTCCCTCTTCCACATACCTAAATTTTTGCCCACTATCCTATAAAAACTTTTCCGTCCATAACCCCCTCCTATTCCCCACCTTTGAAACATCGCCACATTGCCCCCCTATTCACCCTGCCATAACCCTTTTTCCAAAATTCATAAATGCCAAAAAAAACATTTTTCCCTATGTTTCACTGAAAAACACCTGGCCCACACCCCCTCTCCTTTCCTAAATTTCCCTTTTTTCATCTGCTATCCTACTCTTCGCTTGCTTTTAAATTTCTTTCAATAATAACTCTACCATCATTTCCAGGTATACTAAACAGACTTACCCCCCCTAAAATTTTTCACTCTTTGTTCCCTTTGTTTTTTAAAAAAGGGAACTAGGCGTTCGATCCCAATCCTTAGGTCCCTTTTCCCAAACTTCCATACTTTTAAAAAATAATAGCCCAACCACCCCAAAACTTATCCCCACCTGCTTTTAACATTTATATCTTTACCCCCAAAAAATTTCGACACAGAAACAACACAGAAAAAGCCGCCCATCCCCGTGGGGGAAAAGACGTCGTAGTTCCTGTTTTTCAGTTATCCTGAGTAATTCTCGAGCAGAGCAATCGAAAACTGTTACCCCGAGATTTTTCTTGGGTTTTCCTGAAGTTCTTTTACCAACGAAGGAAACTTTGCTTGCTTTACTTCGAGCACCATCCCACAAGAGGGTAAGGTGGTACTTGCTTGCTTTTTCACCCCTCCTTTCCCCCTCCCCCCCTCCTTCCCCTCCCCCCCTCACCCAAAAATCAACATGGCCCAACATAACAACTATATACATTTCTATCCTTCTGCTTTCCCATCTCTTCTTTTTCGGCAACTTCGTTTGGCGAGTTAACACAAGGCATTTTGACCCTCCGGTAGCCCGTGTGGTTTTTTTTAAAAACCGGCCCATCTTTGCCTTTGGGCCCCCTTTTTCCCTCCACTCGAGGGGAGGCATCTTAGGGGGCCCTGTGTCCCCCCCCACTCGAGGGTAAGGCTATCTTATGGGCCCCCGTGTCCCCCCCTCCTCGAGGATGGGATCTTTGGGGGGGAACCCTTAAAAGCAGCTGAAATAGGATGTTAGACTAACATAAGGGAAAAAACCTTTTTGCAAACAATTATGTGCCAGATGTACCTTCTGGGCTCATGGGGCGAATAAGATAAGATTAAGTGTGGATGGTAACCTAAAGACGAAGAAAGAAATTCTAGCATGTTTTTTTTTTTTTTTTTTTTTATTATCACACTGGCCGATTCCCACCAAGGCAGGGTGGCCTGAAAAAGAAAAACTTTCACCATCATTCACTCCATCACTGTCTTGCCAGAAGGGTGCTTTACACTACAGTTTTTAAACTGCAACATTAACACCCCTCCTTCAGAGTGCAGGCACTGTACTTCCCATCTCCAGGACTCAAGTCCGGCCTGCCGGTTTCCCTGAATCCCTTCATAAATGTTACTTTGCTCACACTCCAACAGCACGTCAAGTATTAAAAACCATTTGTCTCCATTCACTCCTATCAAACACGCTCACGCATGCCTGCTGGAAGTCCAAGCCCCTCGCACACAAAACCTCCTTTACCCCCTCCCTCCAACCCTTCCTAGGCCGACCCCTACCCCGCCTTCCTTCCACTACAGACTGATACACTCTTGAAGTCATTCTGTTTCGCTCCATTCTCTCTACATGTCCGAACCACCTCAACAACCCTTCCTCAGCCCTCTGGACAACAGTTTTGGTAATCCCGCACCTCCTCCTAACTTCCAAACTACGAATTCTCTGCATTATATTCACACCACACATTGCCCTCAGACATGACATCTCCACTGCCTCCAGCCTTCTCCTCGCTGCAACATTCATCACCCACGCTTCACACCCATATAAGAGCGTTGGTAAAACTATACTCTCATACATTCCCCTCTTTGCCTCCAAGGACAAAGTTCTTTGTCTCCACAGACTCCTAAGTGCACCACTCACTCTTTTTCCCTCATCAATTCTATGATTCACCTCATCTTTCATAGACCCATCCGCTGACACGTCCACTCCCAAATATCTGAATACGTTCACCTCCTCCATACTCTCTCCCTCCAATCTGATATTCAATCTTTCATCACCTAATCTTTTTGTTATCCTCATAACCTTACTCTTTCCTGTATTCACCTTTAATTTTCTTCTTTTGCACACCCTACCAAATTCATCCACCAATCTCTGCAGCTTCTCTTCAGAATCTCCCAAGAGCACAGTGTCATCAGCAAAGAGCAGCTGTGACAACTCCCACTTTGTGTGTGATTCTTTATCTTTTAACTCCACGCCTCTTGCCAAGACCCTCGCATTTACTTCTCTTACAACCCCATCTATAAATATATTAAACAACCACGGTGACATCACACATCCTTGTCTAAGGCCTACTTTTACTGGGAAAAAATTTCCCTCTTTCCTACATACTCTAACTTGAGCCTCACTATCCTCGTAAAAACTCTTCACTGCTTTCAGTAACCTACCTCCTACACCATACACTTGCAACATCTGCCACATTGCCCCCCTATCCACCCTGTCATACCCCTTTTTTCCAAATCCAAAAAAGCCACAAAAACCTCTCTAGCCTTATCTAAATAACTGTTCCTTATATGTTTCACTGTAAACACCTGGTCCACACACCCCCTACCTTTCCTAAAGCCTTTTTGTTCATCTGCTATCCTATTCCCGTCTTACTCTTAATTCTTTCAATTTAACTCACCATACATTTTTACCAGGTACACTCAACAGACTTATCCCCTATAATTTTTGCACTTTTTCTTTATCCCCTTTGCCTTTATACAAAGGAACTATGCATGCTCTCTGCCAATCCCTAGGTACCTTACCCTCTTCCATACGTTTATTAAATAATTGCACCAACCACTCCAAAACTATATCCCCACCTGCTTTTAACATTTCTATCTTTATCCCATCAATCCCGGCTGCCTTACCCCCTTTCATTTTACCTACTGCCTCACGAACTTCCCCCACACTCACAACTGGCTCTTCCTCACTCCTACAAGATGTTATTCCTCCTTGCCCTATAGCATGTATCTGCTCGAATTCAACTGTTGCTCCAGTGGATGTTTTTACAACACGCGCTGGGGTAGTACTTCTCTCTTATGAAGAAGAGTTACTTCAACTACTGAAGCAGGACGTCCTGGACAAATTGGCGACTTTGGGAATCCACCCAATTGCACCTGAAAGCTATCAAGCTCAGCGAACTGTGTTTGTTTCCAAAATCAACAGCATCACGAGAGATAGCACAGTGCAGGAAATTGTTGAGGACTTTAATACAGAGAATTCTGAATTTCATGCTGTCCAAGCACATAAATTCTCCAAACCTGGCAACAACCAGGTAACATTAAAGTTAATATTTGTGACCCTAAAGAGGCCAAACTTTGTGTCAAAAGGGTTTTTCAAATGTTTTGGCACCAATTTTACACCTACCAAAACCCCTCTTTTAACATTTGTCATGTGCACAAGTTTTTAAATGTAACCTTTTGGGTTCATAACCCAACAAATGCAGTACTAAAGGGGCAGATTTGCAGCATTTGTTCTGGCCAAACTTTTCTTATAGAGTTTTACTAAAAAAAAATAGCCCAATGTTCCTGTGCAATGGAAAACCCATGCTGTTTCTGCTTTTGGTTTTGAGGGAAAAGGAAATGCAAAAAAATTTCTAAAGCAAAAACGTCCACTTCAAAAAGACACCCCCCAGGCACCCCCAAAAAATCCCAAACTTCCTTCCCCCTTTCCGGGATCTGGGGGATCCTCAGGTCCCCCTTCCAGGGTTTTCCATTTTTTGGGAAATTTCGCCCCTCTTGGAGGCCCCAATCAAACCCTCATGTAAAAATAACAAACCCAACAAAAAGGTTTCAACCTCCCTCCCATGTCCAGGTTCCTCAGCCGGGGATATGATGAAGCGCAACTAATTATATGAGGCCAAAGACATAGCAGGTGACATTAACTCGCTCAAAGGTTTTAAAATGATTTTTTTTAAGGGCTAGGGGATCACCCCCATTACTACCCCAGATAATATTAAGGAATTAGGGTCAGCCTTCTCAAAACAAGAAGTATGTTCCCCTACTCTTTTTTAAAAATAATCAAAATTCATCCCCCCCAGGATCACCACCTCGCAAAATCAAATTGTCAATTCCCTCAACCCGATGAGTCAATACCTGCCCCTAACGATGCCCCGGGTTGGAGCTTACTCTTCCACTTTTGCAGCGACCCTGATAAACGGGGAACTTCCCAAAGGGGTAATTCCCCGGCCCTAAAAAATTTTTCCCCTTGGGAGCCTCCACAGCTCCCATAACTTCACGAGAAAGGGGTCGTGAGATTTAAAGGGATTTAAATATTAAAACTAAAGTAAAGAGGTGACATTTCAAAAACCCCAACAACAACCTCAAAAACTTCCCTCCCCCCCTTGACGAGTCCAGCGGGATAGTGAGTTACCAAAAAAAAAAATTACTTGCAGGCTTAAACCCGATACAGTTCGAAAGCATAAAAATAATGGGGAAAACATTTTCCAACTTAAATGTTCAACATTTCTTTAAAAACCCGTTACCCCCGGGTTTTGAATTTCATAATTATAACCCCATGTTAACCTTGATGAGAACAGCTGGGGGAGTTGATAAACATTTTAAATTACGTGGTTATCTATGTGGAGAAATCGGAGGCCTTTTTGGGGTGTAGCCATCTTGGTTAAATTAGGATAACTTTTAAAAATATTCTTTTTGATAAAGATAACTTTCTTGCAAAAAAAGACAACGTCGCATGGAAAACTGTAATGGGAAAAAGAATTTTCCCCCGAGAAAAAAAAAAATAAAGAGTAAATTTCCCTTACATGGGATTTAAGCAGAAATATTCCAAAAATTTCAGGGGGAGATTTTAATGCTCATCACCCTGCCCTTTTTAACGTGGAGCGGGTTTTCCACTGGGGCCCTTAAAAGGGAAAAAACTATTTAATTCATGCAGCTAAAAAACTTGTCATTTCAAGGTCCATTTTTTTAAAACGTACTTTTGGGACCTCATCCGGAAAACACCAATATAGAAAGAAAAACAGAGACGTGCCTTTTTCACTGTCGTTCTCTCCTGGTGGAAACTGGGATCTGACCAATCCCTTTTTATAATACAACAAAAAAAATTTCCCCTTTTAAAATATTTACCTCCAAAACCCAATCTCACACCCTGGGTTTTGACCCCTTTCAGGAATGCGGGTGAAGATAAATTGGTCGTTGGAAAAAAACCTTCCACTGCAATTGATAGCAATCCGTCCTTCATAATCGAATAACTGAAGCACAATGCAATTTGCCAATTTGCTTCCACAAAGATATTAAACAATATAACCTACTAGGGAAATTAGAGACGCTCTAAAAATTTATCAAGAGAATGTAAAGGCACTTAAAACGCAAAACAACCACCACAGCTACACTGCACAGATTGAAAAGAATTAATTAACATGATTAGTCATCAAAATTTAACTTATGGAAATTGCTAGTTCTCCAAGCTAATCAGTATAAAACGGAGCCAGAAAATTTTGGAGAAGATCCGAAAACTTTTAGGGCAAAGCAAAGGGCCCCCTAACTACCAAAATTCAAACCTTACTAAAAGAGGAGAAAAATGTGAGAATACTTGATGACCCAGGAAGGCAATTTTGAGGGGTGAAAGGGGAGAAAATTTCTCTCCCATAAAAACATCGTCGTTTAACAATAATCTTTATCAGTTGGTAAATGAAGGAGATAGACTTAGATGCTACAAAACCACTACCTTCCATCGATACACAATCTTGAAGCGCCCACCCACTTACTAGCCCTATTACTTATCGAGATGATCGGGTTATTGGAAAAGCAAGTAAGCCCCTGTACTCTGGAAAAACAATGAAAAGATAAAGTTCCCCCCCCAAAATTGTAAACATTCTTTGGTTTAATATTTTAATGCCATCTTGGCCTCAGGACATTTTCCGTGGTTTTAAGACTGCTAGGATCATTTTTCTTGCAAGCCCAATAAAGACACCCCCCCCGGGGAATAAGACCTATATCCTTACTTTAAGTCTCGGGAAATTCTTGAGAAGATCATTTTCCAAAAAGACGAACTACTATATGGGGTTTAATCACCTTTTTTCTGAAAAACATTTGGGTTTAGAAACATGAGGTCCAATCTCAAAAAAAACAGGGGAACTTTCCCTAATTGCCACCAGAGATGTTTATAAAACTTTTTTAGTTATGGCAGATGGGGTTTTATATCAAACTCATTGACCTACCAGACCCAAAATGGGCTTTTTCTCAATTAATTATTTTTTAACTCAAAGAAAAATATTCCCACCCTTTTATGGCAGGTCGACGAGCCTTTTACCCCAAACTGGTGTCCCCAAGGCTCTTGCTTGTCCAATTTTTTCAACATTTTTGTGGGTGACCCCCCCCTCAACCAGAGTTTAATGATCAATTGTGACACAGTTTTGAGATGATTTATCCATGTCGTCCATAACTCCCGGGAACAGGAAAAACAAGTATGAGAGAGCATAGAAAAAAAAATATTGAAAATTTGTCGAACATAAAAATTTGGGGAAAAAAAATGGAGAATTACGACTAAACCCGACAAACCTTGTTAGCACGATAAAATTTTTTCACAACAATTAAGATAAAAAGGGGTCCCCCCCATCAGGGTCCCTGTGCCATTAGAAACCTAACAAGATCTTGGGAAATGAAATAGAAGGTGCTCCACTCAACATCTCATGTAACTAAAAAAATCAAAATAGCCCAAAACCGGGGCTTAGCAGTCTCTTTCGATTCAATCAGCCCCCCCACATGTCAAAAAACATCTGTATAAAATGATAATAAGACCCATACTCGAATACCCATGTGTCCCAATGACTTAACAACAAAAACCCAAAATCCGTTTGGGAAAGGGGCCAAAATAGAGCTCTTTTGCTTCATTACGGGTACCAGGAGGAGAGACAGAGGTAAAAAGGCAGATTTACACGTACAAAAAGATAAACTGCCTTAATGACGCCTTGACACCCTAAAAAAGAAACAACTTTTTCAATGCAAAGAAAATTACATGCCAGTAGAGAAATCCCCTTTCAAATTGTAAAAACCACGGGGTTTTAAACATCAATACTCCCTCACAGGGGCCAAAGAAGACTCCCCAAGAAGGGCCGTCGTTTTTACCCTAAAACATTACCCTCGACCCCTGATATTTAGCAACCTCCGCAGACGAAAATGAGGGTAAACACCAGAACCCTTTTAAGTTTTTCTGAGAAATCACGCCCCCAGTTAGGGAAAATTTAAAAACTTCACTGTTAAAATTTTGCTAAATTTACTTGGCAGACACCACTTTAAGAAGCCCTTGTAAGTAATTCTTTATAAAATGGCCGGAAAATTTTTGCCTTCTTGCGCTTTAAAAACCGTTTTGCAATCGCAAAAAAAAAAAAAAAAAAAAAAAAGGCAATTGCAAATTGTATAAATTTTTACCCCTTTTAGAGTATGTACTTATATATCTCTTTATATCTAGTGATCTGATGGGGGTTTTAATTATACCCCCCTTAAGAAAATCTTTTTTTCACATACACCTTTTTAAAAGACACCAAAGTGGTTTGGGGCCCCTTACCTTTTATATAACTAACAAAAAAAGGGACAATACCGGACTGGAACGACACAAAAAACCCGCACATAAAAGAGAGAAGCTTACACACGTTTCGGGCCCACCTTTGGGCCATTGACAAAGTCACAGTGTGACTTTGCAAGGCCAAGTCGGACCGAACGTCGTCGCAAGCTTCTCCTTTTTTTTGGCGGTTATTTGTGTGCTTTATACCTTCTCTCTCCCCCCCCCCCTTTTCCAAAATTTTTTTCCCCTTTCCCACCTTCTTTCCCTTTCCCCTCTTACCGAAGCTCGGTCTAAAAGAAGGATCTTTACCCCTCAATCCGCGCCTTACCCCTTTCATTTATCCACTGTCCCCGAACTTTCCCCCCACTCACAACTGGCTCTTCCTCACTCCCACAAAAGTTATTCCTTTTGCCCTAAACAAGAAAAACACAGGTTTCCCCGTCTTCATCAACTATTAACAGTTCCCAAAATATTCCCCCCATCTTCCTGATACCTCAAAATTTTCCATTAAAAAATGTCCCTCCTAATTTTAAGTATCAATCCATTCGTTTCCCGAGGCTTCCTCAACTTATTACTCTCACTCCAATTTTTTTCTTTTTACAAAAAATTTTTGATAACACCACCCACTCTCTCATTTTTTTCCCTTTTTTTTTCCATAACCCTCCCTTTTGCTCACTTCTGCTTTTAAAAACTTCTATATGGGAAAATTTTTCTCCCCCTTTTACTCCTTTCATCATCATTCCATCAATTGCTCTTCTTCCCTCCGCCCCACTTTCCCGTAAACACAAATTTGCGAACACTCAAACAATACATTATCCAATCTACCCCATATATCTTTTGGTATTTGCCTTGCTTTTGGCATATGAAAAAATAATATTTTGATTTTTTTTCAGTTTGACTAATTACTTTTAGCTCCTGTCTCTCCTGGGTCCTGTATGAGTCCTTTAACTTAAGTTCGATTCTTTCCACTTCCCTGGTCTGCGCTTCCTTCTGTATATCAGACAATTTAGCATTCTTGAGGAGCTCAGTGATTCTTCATCGTCTTCTGTAGAGGGAGCGTCTTTCTTTCTCCAGTTTACTTCTTCTCTCCTTCTTTCTTAGGGGAATATGCCTTGAACATACTTCAACGGCCAGGAAGTTGATCCTTTCAAGGCTCTGGTTTGGATCCATTTTATTTAAGAATCTTCCCAACATGTTTCATTTAAGACATGATTCATCTGGCCCCAGTTGATGTTCTTGTTATTGAAGTTGTATTTGGTAAAGACATCTTCACAGATACGTGCATTTTGCTGATCAGGACCCCTGTGCATGTGAGACTGTACTTCGATTAGATTGTGAATGGAATTAGTTGTTTTTGATATTATGTCTCTTACCAGGTCCTCATTATTTGTGAAGATTAGGTCAAGTGTGTTCTTCCAGTCTTGTTGGTTCCACTATTTGCTGACTTAGGGTGTGTTTTTCTCAGAGATTTAGTGGCTCAAGTGTGAGTGACCTTTCATTTGCGCTGCCTACAGGGATTGTTTCTGCTATATCATTATTTGCTACATTCTTCCATTTTGAATGTCTAAGGATGAAATCACCAAGCAGTAAGATGTCTGGGGATGGAGCTGGAAGATTTTCCAGACAGTAATCAATTTTCAGTAGCTGTTCCTTGAACTGTTGGGAGGTTGCATCTGGTGGCTTATATGCAACCACGATCACTAGGTATTGTTAGAACTTCAACTACATCATTTGTGGTGTTCAGCATCTCAGTGCAGATGAGCGACTCTTTGACATACAGGCCAAACCTCCACCTGTTGTCTGTTCTTTCTGTCACATCAAAAAAGGTTGTACCCATTTATCAATATTTCGTTGTCAAAGTGATCATTAGTGTGGGTCTCTGTGAAGGCTTCAAACATCGCATTTGACTCCTCTAGAAGCCCACTGGTAAAAGGAATTTTGTTGTTGGTGGAATGCATAAAGCCCTGTATATTAGCAAATATAAACGAGATTGTATTCTGTGTTAGTTGGAGAGATTTTGTTATTGACATCAGTAGTTGTGGTTCTGGAGGGCCATCAGAGGCCACTGGCTGTGCCTCCAGTCCAACAAGGCTTCGAGGTAGCAGACTATTTTTATTTCCTTCCATTTCGTTTTTTCGTTTCCTGCCATTAAAAAATCAATTGTAGTAGGATTATCGTAACTACTCTTGTTTGTCTTATGAGATATGTACCTCCGGGTCCCTATCAGATGGTATGCAGGACAGCTGGTGTTCTAGCACTGTTTTTGCAGAATCGATGAGTGGCACATATCTGGGTGAAAGAATTTATAGGAGGGAGAACGACACACTCCATTAGACAAGAGGTAACATCTTTTGGGATACTCGAAGTTTCATATCCCATTTGTTTTTCGTGATATTGCATGCTTAGAGATGTCCCAAACATAGAATCTGCTCAATTTTGCTTTTGGTTGGGTAGAATTTTTTGTTAGGTTTTCTCATTTTGTGCAGTTTCTAGGACTGCAGTATAATCCTCTGCATCAAAGCCAGGGCCACCCAGTCCTGCTTCCGGGGAACTACTTTCCCCCAAGAAGAAGAAGAAGAAGAAGAAAAAGAAGAAAAAGAAGAAGAAGAAGAAGAAGAAGAAGAAGAAGAAGAAGAAGAAGAAGAAGAAGAAGAAGAAGAAGAAGAAGAAGAAGAAGAAGAAGAAGAAGACTCTTCCGCTACATCTGTAATGTGGGCAATGGTCTTGTGCAATGATGGTGGTATATTGAAGGTAGAGTCCCGAGCAGAAACCGCGGGTTCAAATCTCTCGTGTTGTGGCGTAGGTTGTGGAACAGGTTGTGGTATGGGTTGTGGTATGGGTTGTGGTATGGGTTGTGGTATGGGTTGTGGTATGGGTTGTGGTATAGGTTGTGGTATGGGTTGTGGTATGGGTTGTGGTATAGGTTGTGGTATGGATAGTGGTACAGGTTGTGTTATGGGTTGTGGTATGAATTGTTGTATAGGTTGTGGTATGGGTTGTGGTATGGGTTGAAGTATAGGTTGTGGGATGGGTTGTGATATAGGTTATGGTATGGGTTTTGGTGTAGGTTGTGGTATGTGTTGTAGTATGGGTTGTGGTATGGGTTGTGGTATAGGTTGTGGTATGGGTTGTGGTATGGGTTGTGGTATTTACATTCTGTATCTTTTGGTACACTCCTCCTAACTCTTCCTCCCATGTTTTATATATCTTTGGTAGACTGCCAAAAAGTTCATTATTATTTTCTTGCTTATTTTTATTATTTATTACCCTACTTAATACTTTTCTGATACCTGCCCAAAGTTCTGTATCTTCAGAAATTCATGAACAATTTTATGAATTCCATCACTAGTTCAGTTACATCTCCATGATTAAGTTGATAAATTTCCCAAAGAAGGTTCCCTGAAGCGAAATATAAAATATAATATTATGGGTGACCAGTGGCTTGACTGGCAGTGGTTCGATCCCCGGCATGGGTGGGCACGTTGGGCATGTTTCCTTCACTTTGAGCCTCTTTTCACCCTATTATTAAGTTGGTATCTGAGTGTTAGTAGACTGTTGTGGGTCGCTTCCTGGGGGTGGTAGTTTAACTTTAAAATAAGCAAAGGTAACAGCTATTAACTTTTGGGCGGGGATTGAACTTGTGGCGAGTGAGTCCTAAAACTCTAGTATAGTGTGTAAGCCACTGGACCAGCTGGCTACAATAAGATTCATCCAACTAGGTATATTTATACACCACAGGAAGGGTAGCATAGGAACCACTGTGACCACAAATGCAAGTTTTTACAGGTAATTTTCCTGCCAGCGTGGCCGTGACGAACTTTAGTTCTAGTCCCCTCAAAGCGGTCATCATGACTCAAGAAATCGTATTGGCACGATTGCAGACAAACCATAGCACAGTCAGGGACTGAACTCGTGGCAAGTAAGTCGTAAAATTCCTAGCCAGTGCATAAGCCACTGGGCCAGCTGGCATCTGACCTTGCAGCACAAGTTAGTCAGGTCCAACTCGCATCCACCCACACCCACTCATATATTTATCCAAATTATTTTTAAAACTACACAACGTCTTAGCTTCTATGACGGTACTCGGGAGTTTGCTCCACTTATCCACAACTCTATTACCAAACCAGTCCTTCCTATATCCTTCCTGAATCTGAATTTTTCCAACTTAAATCCTGTGAAGGCTTACTCAGCCCTGTAACAACTTCAGATAGTATTACCAAGGCTGGCTCCTCCTCAGGAAAATTAATGAATAGAAAAAGAAATAATAATTCACAAAGATAAACACTTTATTATTTATTAAAGCAAACTTAAAACAATAAAACATGAAAGGTATATCCTATTTGAAAGAAAAATGAAAAATGAAATGAATAAAATAACATTTGAACTCAACGCTAATATATATAGGGGTGTCTGGTGTTGGTGACACTGAGTGTTGTTGAAATCGTAGCAGTTGCTGATGAGGGGGGGGGTCGCAGGTGTTGGTTACAACTCACCGGGGTTTGTTTTCACAGTATAGCCGTGAGTATTCTATCCCCATGACAG
>NC_069467.1:28163316-28274835 GCF_026875155.1 Cherax quadricarinatus
GATCCCTGAACGGGTTTATTGAAACCCCATAAAACGCTAAGGTCTCGGAGCTTGTTACCACGACTTCACCCCATGGACCCACTTAGTGTGTGTGTGTGTGTGTGTGTGTGTGTGTGTGTGTGTGTGTGTGTGTAGGGTTATGTGTGTGTGTGTGTGTGTGTGTGTGTGTGGTGTGGTGTGTATGTGTGTGTGTGTGTAATTATGTGTCGTAATTATGTGTGGGTTTATTATGTGTCTAAAAAGTAGGTGGCTTGTGCTTGGAGTGTAATGTGGATTCTCAGTGGTCGTTGTGTCCACAACCTCTTGTGACCTAAACCCCACCTTCCTGAGACTTACGTCACCTACTTAAAAATGTTGCCTATGCTTGACTGCTTTAGTAAGTTAATCGCCTTGTTCAATGGTTACCATTTGCTATTCCTTATTGAATACTTGAGTGCCTTTTTCTTTATTCGTGCTATGAGAGTTAGACCATTCACATTCAGCTTGGGGGTTTAAATTTGGGAAACCCTGGAACCCCCCCTCAAACAACCACTCATAGGTGATACAGTACTTGTAGTGCAGGCTGTAGCACTGAGATTGTCCAGCTCGATTTTACGTCCTGGCGTAGATCCCCCTTTCAATTTCTTCTCGTTAATAATGAACCCTATTCACTGTATTTCTCTCACTGGTCGCACGATTGTTTCACTTTATTATCTTTTTTGGGGTGACACTTGACAACGTCGCCTTACACACTAGCTGCCCACTCTGCGCCACAACGTTTTTTTTTTCTAGATCACTTACAAAATTGTGGCTCTTTCCACACTTATGTGGCTCAGGCAGATTAAAAATCACTTCTAGGATTGTTCACTACCCTGACCACTTGCAACCCTTGCAGAACGCTTACTACCTCAAAAACCCCTTATATTCCCGGAGCACGGAAAGGGGTGACTAGCGCGTCGCTGCCCTATTGTGTGTATGGTGTGTGTGTATGTGTGTTGTGTGTCTGTGTGTGTGTGTCTGTGTGTGTGTGTGTGTGTGTGTGTGTGTGTGTGTGTGGTGTGTGTGTGTGTGTGTGTGTGTGTGTTTTCACCTAATTCTGGTTGCAGGGGTCAAGACTTAGCTCCTGGCCCCGCCTCTTCACTGATCTCTACTAGGTCCTCTCCCTTTCTCTCTGTTTCCTGAGCTTTGTCATACCTCATCTTAAAGCTATGTATGGTTCCTGCCTCCACTACATCACTTGCTAGGCTGTTCTACTTCCTGACGACTCTGTGACTGAAGAAATACTTCCTAACATCCATCTGACTCGTCTGAATCTTCAGCTTCCAATTGTGACCCCTTGTTTCTGTGTCCCCTATCTGGAACATTCTGTCTCTGTCCACCTTATCTATTCCACGCAGTATTTTGTATGTCGTTATCATGTCTCCCCTAACCCTCCTGTCCTCCAATGTCGTCAGTTCGATTTCTCTCAGCCTTTCTTCGTAGGACATACCCCTAAGCTCCGGAACTAGCCTTGTTACAAACCTTTGCACTTTCTCTAATTTCTTGACGTGCTTGACCAGGTGTGGGTTCCAAACTGGTGCTGAATACTCCGGTATGGGCCTGATGTACACCGTGTACAGTGTCCTGAACGTTTCCTTACTAAGGTATCGGAATGCTATTCTCAGGTTTGTCAGGTGCCCATATGCTGCAGCAGTTATCTGGTTGATGTGTGCCTCCAGAGACATGTTCGGTGTTATGGTCACCCCTAGCTCTTTCTCCTTGAGCGAGGTTTGCAGTCTTTGGCCACCTAGCCTATACTATGTCTGCTGTCTTCTTTGCCCTTCTCCGATCTTCATGACTTTGCATTTGGCAGGGTTGAATTCAAGAAGCCAGTTGCTGGACCACGTGTCCAGCCTGTCCAGGTCTCTTCGAAGTCCTGCCTGATCCTCATCTGATTTAATTCTCCTCATTAACTTCACATCATCTGCGAACAGGGACACCTCTGAGTCTATCCCTTCAATCATGTCATTCACATATCCCAAAAATAGCACTGGTCCTAGGACCGACCCCTGTGGGACCCCGCTCGTCATAGGTGCCCACTGTGATTCCTCATCCCGTACCATGACTCGTTGTTGCCTCCCTGTCAAGTATTCTCTGATCCATTGCAGTGCCCTTCCTGTTATACGTGCCTGATCCTCTAGTTTCCACACTAGTCTCTTGTGAGGAACTGTGTCAAAGGCCTTCTTGCAGTCCAAGAAAATGCAATTAACCAACTCCTCTCTCTCGTGTCTTACATCTGTAACTTTCTCATAAAGCTCCAGAAGGTTTGTGACACAGGATTTGCCTTCCATGAATTTGTGCTGGTTGTCGTTTAAAATCTTGTTCCGTTCCAGATGTTCCACCACTCTCCTCCTGTTAATCTCCATGATTTTGCATACTATACACGTCAGTGACACTGGTCTGTAATTTAGTGCCTCTTTTCTGTCTCCTTTTTTAAAAATGGGAACTACATTTGCGGTCTTCCATACCCTAGGTAGTTGCCCAGTTTCAAAGGATGTGTTGAAGATTGTGGTTAATGGCACACACAGTATATCTGCTCCCTCCCTGAGGACCCACGGGGAGATGTTGTCCTGTTCCATTGCCTTTGAGGTATCAAGGTCACTTAGCAGCTTCTTCACCTCCTCCTTTGTGTCCATATCATCCAGCACTTGTTGGTCTATTCCCTGTTGGTGTCCCCCTCTGTCCTGTCTTTCCAGAGTCCTTCCTGTCTCCACTGTGAATACTTCGTTAAATCTCGTGTTGAGCTACCCATGTACCTCTTGATCGTTTCTTGTGAGTTCCCTACCTTCTTTCCTCAGCCTGATCACCTGGTCTTTGACCGTTCTCTTTCTCCTAATGTGGCTAAACAGTAGTTTTGGGTCACACTTGACTTTTGATGCTTTGTCATTTTCGTACTGTCGCTGGGCCTCCCTCCTTATCTGTGTATATTCGTTTCTGGCTCTTCGACTGATCTCCTTGTTTTCCTGGGTCCTTTGCCTTCTATACCTCTTCCATTCTCTAATGCACTTAGTTTTCGCCTCCCTGCACCTTCGAGTAAACCAAGGACTTGCTTTGATCTTCCCATTGCTTCTGTTGCCCTTGGGAACAAACCTTTCCTCTGCCTTCTTGCATTTTGTTGTTACATATTCCATCATTTGATTTACTGACTTTCCTACCATTTCTCTGTCCCACTGCACCTCCTGCAGGAAGTTCCTCATACCTCTGTAGTCCTCCCCCCTTTTATAGTTTGGCTTTTTCCCATCGACTCCTGTTACCCTCTTCACCTGTAACTCTACTATGTAATCAAAATTTAGGACTACGTGGTCACTCGTTTCGAGGGGCCTCTCATATGTGATGTCATCAATGTCTGAGCTACTCAGGGTGAACACAAGGTCCAGTCTTGCTGGTTCATCCTCCCCTCTCTCTCTGGTAGTGTCCCTGATGTGTTGATGCATGAGGTTTTCCAGTACCACATCCATCATCTTGGCTCACCATGTTTCGGGGCCCCCATGAGGCTCCAGGTTTTACCAGTCGATCTCCCTGTGGTTGAAATCATCCATAACCAGTAACTTTGCTCTGCACGATTGAGCTCTACGTGCCACCTCAGCCAGTGTGTCCACCATCGCTCTGTTGTTCTCATCATATTCCTCTCTTGACCTCCTTCAGTTCTGTGGTGGGTTATACATCACTGCAATGACTACCTTATGTTCCCCAGATTGAATTGTACCTACTATGTAGTCCCTTTCTCCAATCTCGTCCATGCCTTCCATTTCCTCAAAACTCCATCGGTTTTTTATGAGCAGTGCAACCCCTCCTTCCCCTCTGCTCCTTCTATCTTTCCTCAGTACCTGATATCCCAGTGGGAAGACTGCATCTGTTATTGTCTCAGTGAGTTCCATTTCTGTGACTGCTATGATATCTGGGGACTTCTCGTTGATCCTTTGATGCCACTCCTCGTATATATTTGTATTCGTTTGCGTTTGTGTACCACACCTTCAGCTTCTTGTCTATCACGGTGGACCTGGGAGAATATTAGAGTTGGGGGAGCAGGAGCCCTGGGGGGGGGCCTATGGGGGTTTGTGGTTTGGGTGGGGTTTGTGATGGAGGGGTGAGGGCAGAGTGCCTGTAGGGAGCTGCTGTAGCAGTGGGGTTTATGATGGGGGGTGGGGGCAGAGGGAACAGTGTGCAGGTTTTGGTTAAGATTATTCAGTTGCTTCGGGGTTATTGTGGTTGGAGTCCTTCTGCAGGTGTCTCTGTAGGGTGTATTTGCCCTTTCACCTGAGTCTGGGTTCTGCTCGTCTTCATCGATGCATCCCATTCCTCCTTTTGTCTTTGTACCCTCTCTCTCATTATCTTCCTTTCCTGCTGTGTTCTGTCACAATCTAGGTACACTCTCCGGTACTCTGGTTTGTCCCTCAGTCGTGCTTTCTCCTACAGGACCCTGGTTCGTGCTGATTTTGCTTTGAAGGTTACTTTGACTGGCCATCTCCTTCCACTCGCAAACCACCCACTTCTCCGAAAATTTGCCACCTGGGTCATGTCTCTCTCACCTATTGCTTTCATCATACCTTCGATCGCTTTCTTCTCCCCCTGGTTTCTTTCATCATAGGCTTCCCCTTCGACTTCTTGGAGCCCATAGACAAGCACTGACCTCTCCCTCTCCTCTCTCACTTTGTCTCTCACTGCATCCTCTGAGGTGTTTTAGGTCTTTCCATCGAAACATTCCTGCCTTCAACCCCTGCCCAGCTGTTCCCTGCCACTGTAGCTGACTGTTAGAGTCTCTGCATATGTCATGTCTCCTTCGTTGTCTTCAAGCTTCTCATTTGGTCTTCCTGTACTCATCTTTACCTGAATCCCTACAGCCCTCTTGTTTGTGACTGGTATAGAAGTTCATGATGTCATGTCTGTACTGTCATTTGTCTCTCTATTCTGTTTCAGTTTTTTTAGCTCCTCTTCTAAGCACTTTATCTTATCTTCTTCTGCTAAGACTTTTAGTCCCCACCTCCAACTCTCTTCAGCTATCCTCTCCTCCATTACCCTGCCGAGCTCTGCTAGCTTCCTTCCCCACTCTTCCTCCATTTTTGTGAGCTCTAACTCCCAATCTTCCTTCCCAGGTTCCTCCCTCCTGGGTTCGACCTCCAGACCCCTGGGTCTCCGCCATCTTTGGTTACCTTTTTTTTTACGACAGAAAGGAACTTGTGTGTGTGAGAGAGAGGGGGGGGGAGAGGGATAGAGAGAGAGGGAGAGAGAGAGAGGGAGAGAGAATGATAGGGAGGAGGCTAGGGATGATGAGTGGGAAGGGAGAGAAGTGAAGGGAAGCCAGGGGGGAGGGGTAGGAGGAAAGGGAAGATGAATGGAAGGTGTGTGAGGAGGAGAGAGATAGAATGAAAGGTGGAGAGGAGAAATATAGAAAGAGAGAGAGATAGAGGAGATGGAGGGGAAGATGGATAGAGAGGGAGAGAGAGGAAGGTAGGGGAGTTGAAAAAGGTAGAGAGAGAGAGAGAGAGAAAAGAGAGAGGGAGAGAGAAAAGAGAAGAACAGAGAGAGGGGTGAAGACGAGTCACAGTGTGCTTCACAAATTTCTTAATTTATTAATACGGGGTTGGTGAGGTAAAAACTGTTCAGTGGAGTAGTATATTACAACCATTAGTACAAGTAACCCAACCCTCCACAAAGTGAATATAAGCAATATCAGTAATTAAGGTGGTATGGTGAAGACATGGTGGAGTGGGGGGACAGCGGCAGCCTTGGGAGTGATTTCACTATTGCTTCAGAGTGAGATCTAATTAAAAAATATTATAGTTTTTGTGCTATGTCTAGCTCTGTGTTTTAACAAAGTGGCTGGTAAAAATGCAAATGTGATTGTGTAACATCTTCCTTTAGGGGAAAAAAAGGGGAAAAAAAAAATAGCAAAAAAACAGTTTTTATTAAGTGTAGTGGAAGGCAAACCCAGCTATAAACACCCCCCCCCCACAATACCCCACCCCCCCCACAAAACCACCACCACCTCTCTCCCCTGTAAACTTAAACACAAGCCTCCTTGGGATGATTCACACCGCAAAATACAAAAATTTTCTACGTATTGGCTTTGCCCGTTTTTCTGCAGTGTTTGGGGGGTATACCAAAAGGAACAAAATTCTTTTTTGATGAAAGGAGCCTACTTTTTCCAACTACTGCCACACGATTGCTTTCCAAAAGAAGAATTTTTTTGCACCCGGTTTGAAAATTTCGAAAATTTAGGATATCCAAAACCTGGGTTTGTGGATACAGCCGGAGCTACAGGGGGAAAGGTTCAGAGTCGTCCCTCGGGGGACTCCTGCCCAAAGAAAGATGCCCTTTGGGCTGTGTTGTAAAGTTTTTGCTAAGATAATCCATCACGGGGAAGCACTTCAGAGCTCCTCAAATCTTAGAAAACCCAGAAGCTATTGTAGAAGGCCAGTGAAAGCCTGCATAAAAGTGAGTAAGCTGCCTCAGCTGATGGTGACCTATTGAAAAACGGGGAAGTCCCAACTGAGTTAACTCGGGGTAAAAACAACTGGGGGAAATTTGTATCGCTAAGGTCCCACAGACTGACAGAGTCAAAAACTCCCTTTTGGGGAAATTCTAAAAAATTTCCTCGCCACCACAGAGGGAAAAAACCCTCCCCCCAGAAAGGGGGGAAGCCTTGGATTTTTTTTAATTTCCTAAACCTGACATCTCTGCTTCAGCCCTGCCAGTCTATTTGACAGTGTACACACCATCTCTGATCCTACACCTGTCAGCACACCTGCCGCACTTTTTAAAAATCGGGTGCAGTGTTCTCAGAAGTTCTACCCAGGATTTTCCCCCAGAGAACGGTGCAGTTAATGATCAGGGAACTATCATGCACCTGATCCCCACTGCCCGAAATACGAACAGCAGGGCACATTGTCAGAACTGGTAGAGGGGGACAGAGGCGTGGAGGGGAAACATTACAGCCTTTCACCCCCCCACTAAAACAGTTCCGGGAGAATTGAGGAAAAATCTAAAAAAACACGGGAGGTGCAAAAATCCTGTCCCCCTCCCAGGCCCCTAGGCTGTGCTCTCGTGTCACCGGAAGGGGCACATCCCAAAACTGCTGCAATCCCGGGTAATTACTGCTACAAGAAAGGACAAAAGGGAAAAAACCCAGTGTCGGAAGAAAAAGGAACTGACAGACGGGCCCACTGTTTAGAGACCTGTCCAGAACAAAACCGCAGGATCTCTAAATTTGGTGAAACACTACACTCACCCATTAGTACCCCTATCCCCCCCCAGCGGGGGTTTGGGCCTTATAAAAGACCCGACCTCCATCCTGCAGTCCCTCGTACCCTCCCTTTAAGGGCGGGCCCCTTACATTTCACCCCCACCACCTCAAGCTGCCCACTTCATCTGGGGGCCGTCTATCACACCCTGTGGGCCATTTTGAGGTTTCATTATAATGTTGGAGAGCTCACACATGTTTTGTGAACCTCGACGCCCCGACATGATATTTGTTGTTGAAACATTTTTGGATGACGGACCCCAAAAAAATTTTGAAGAATTGCGGCTAAAACCTCATGGAGGAAAAGAGAAGGAAAGGGCAAGGAGGGGGTTGTGTGTGTTTTCTTAAAGTGTTCATGCCCGCACATTGATGTTACCCTCACATTTTGAAAATGATGTTCTTAAAAGCCTGAAATAAACACTAGTCCTTTCTACAGTCAATGTACAGACCTCAGTGGCAACAGAAACCCCACAACTTCCTAATGGAAAATATTGATCCCTTCTGCCAACACAACTGTCAACTTTTATAATTTTGGTGCCCTAACCAACACCTATCAGGGGACTTTGTGCCTTTTGCAGTTTTTTGTATGGAAACTTTTTTATTTCCCTATATTTCTGGCTCCTCCCTTGACCTTGGTATCGGCGAAGCATGTCATTGTCAACCCCGGTTACGTTGGTCCCTGCCCACAAGGCTTTTTTGACATTTAAAAGATCCCACAAACGTGGTGAGGAGTCCACACGCACAACCGGCTATGGGAAAGAGGAAATTGGCCACCCCTTTGCCGAGTCGCCCCCACCGACTGGAATGCTTTTTCCAAGGGGATGTGAAACCAAGTAAAAGCCTTCAGGAACCCCTTTAATCCAAAAAGAAATTTCCCACCGGAAATATGTGACAAGCTACAGATCAGCCCTTTGGTTTGGGTTTCGTTGTAGAGAGGCTGCTATGCTAAATACAAAGCTGGCGAAGGGATAAGAGCCCTACCACCTTAACAGGGAATTGCACAGCAAATGTAGGCATTGGGGGGGATGTTCAAAAAGGGGCCATTTCTAAATGGGGGTGGCACTAAAAGAAAGTTAGCATCAGGTAGGGTGGTCCAAAAAAGGTGGCCCTGGTCAAGGGGAAAACAAGGTTAAAGCCTGATGAAAATTATTCCCCTCAAAAAGCAGGGTGGGACACCTTATAGTAGTCAAGAGAAAGGGAGAACTCTTTGCTGAACACTTTCTACCCAAAAAGCAAGTTTGATCCGCAAGGGACCCCCCTTGGTCTGCAAGAATGTGTCAAAATTGCAGTGGTGACAATAAGGAGGAGGGGTGCATTTCTATTAAATCGTGACCCCGAAAAGGCTGGGGCCCCGACAATTGAGCCCAAGATTGTTGAGATGTGCAGACCCTAGCAACACCTTAACTATTTTCAGCACTGCCTAGTACATGTAAAAGGGCCCCCTTTTGGAAAGAGGCAAATGTAGTCCCTGTTTACAAAAAAAGAGCAGAGCAGAATCAGCAACTACAGACCCGGCACTCCTGTCCATCATGGTTAAGATCCTTGGACAAAAATCTCAAGGGGTTTTTTTTTTGTGGGGGGGGGGGGGGGGGGGGGGTGGGGGGGGGGGGGGGGGGGGGGGGGGGGGGGGGGGGAGGGGGGGGGGGGGGGTGGACAATTGGGGGGAAATTTCACAAAACGTGCTGGGGGTCCATTTTTTTTATGGAATGTCTACTTCAGACCTTCTTCATTCCACCCAGAAAACAAAATGCATATGCGGGACCCTGTAACCCAAAATTCACATCCAAAGAAAAATGCCCGTGCTCTAGCTAACTTCAATCACCGGGGGGGGGGTGGAAAAAAAACCCTGGAAAAAAAGGCTAGTATAGTGGGAAATGGGGAAATGGCAAGAAAATTGACCGGAAAAACCAAATGATGTGTTTAGGCACCCGAGGTAAGCTTGCGTATAAGTGAAGGGGGTTGGACCGGAGAGAAGTTGTACCTTGGGGGAAATTTGCTCCCTCCCTGGACTGTTGAAATTTGAAAAAGGAGCAGGAGCTTCACCTTTGCCGACCCTCCTTGAAGAGGGGGCAAAATTTACGAGGCCAAATAGAGTTATTGGTTGCTATTTTTGGTTTGCCTCCCCCCTTATCTCGATGCTTTACAAGTAAAAACAGAGCAAACTTCACTCCGCCTGAAACCATCCCAGACATTTTTAAACAGAGTTTTAACTAGGATGTGGGTGAACTTTTGTACAAGGCAATATTTTCAAAATAAAGGTCCCCCGGGACAAATGAAAACTTTTTTCCACAAAAAGGGAAAAGCAGTTCCTTCTGTTTTTCAAAAATAAAATTTAAACAAATCCCGGGTGTAGTTAAACCTTGCCATAAATGATTCAACGGTAAATAGTTGACAATAAAAGCTGGGATTTTCCCTTAAACCCGTTCAACCTGTTTTTTTTAAAAAAAAAAAAAAAAAGAGGGGGGAAAAAAGGGAAAAAGAAAAGGTTGGAGGGAAACGAAAGGAAAAAAAAAAAAAAAAAAAAAGGGGGGGGAGAGAGGCAAAGGGGGGGAAAAAGGGGAGGAGGTTGGGGGGGGAAAACAATTGGGTTGCAGGGGGGTTTATCAAAGTTGCCCGCTCCCCCCTTTTTGGGTTTTTTACTTGGTCCCCTCTCTCCCCGCCCCCTAGCTCTTCATACTCGCCTTAAAAATATGTTTGGGGTTTCCCGCCTCCACCAAACACTTTTTTCTAAGACTGTGGTCTGGGAAGTAAATTGGGGTTGGGGAATGGGAGACTGGTAAGGAACTATGGGTTGTTTCTGGGGGGTGAAGTTTGTATTGGGGGGGTGGGGGATTGGATGTGGCATGGGTGTTTTGATTTAGAGTGTTTGGTTGCACTGGGGTTTTACCTGGGTTTGGGGGGGTTCTTAGAAAGTTGTGAGGGGGGGCTGTATTAGAAATTTTTTCCCGGGTCTGGGTCTCCTTCTGTCTTTCCATCCCCCCTTCTTTCCTCTTTTGCCTTTGTACCATCTCTCCAGTTTTTTTCCCTTTTTTCTTGTGTTCGTTTGCCGGGGCGGATACACCCCCCCCCTATGCTGTCATGTCCCTTATTGCTTTTTCCCGCAAACCTGGCCCAGTCGCTTCTGCCTTTAAGGTCACCTCACTGGCCCCGGGTTTTTTTTTTTACAAAACCCCCTATTCTCCGAAAAATTTTCCATGGGGCTTGTCTTTCTATTTCTTATGTGCTTTCAATTGCTTTTTTTTTCCCTTTTTTTTCTTGCTTCATATGTTTCCCCTTCGACTTCCTGGAGCCCATACACAAAGACTGACCTCACCCTTTCATTCTCCCACTGCATATCCCTGTGTATCCCCTAAATTTAATTTGGTTTCCTCCACTGCAGCTTTCCTTTCATCAGTTTCACTGGCTAATGTACTTGGGCTCAGTGGCCTGTCATTTTCCCTTCTCGGCTTTCCTTGGGCTCTGTTGTTGTCTGTTAGGGCCTCCACATAAAGCTTAGCTCTTTCATTTGCTACAGTCTCCTCTGATAGAGCATCTCCATGCAGTTGTGCCCCTTCTTTCCCTACAGTCCCCTTATTTGTGGCTGAGGTAGCAGTCTCTGTTGTCAATCCCAAAATGTTCTTTAGTTCTTTAGGCTGTTTCAGATTGTGTGTGTGTGTGTGTGAATGTATGTATATGTGTGTATGTATGTGTGTGTTTGTGTATGTCCACGAATAATGCTCCTCACTTCTAAGTATTAATATTGCTAATACATACCAGTAGTAATACCAGTAATTCTAAAACTTACCAATAGTAATTCTAACACTTATCAATTCTACTTATAAAATACCGAAAGTAATACAATTTCTAAAACTTAGCCTCTCTCAACTTCTACAAGTGTGTACTCACCTATTTGTACTCACCTATTTGTGGTTGCAGGGGTCGAGTCTTAGCTCCTGGCCCCGCCTCTTCACCGGTTGCTACTGGGTCCTCTCTCTCCCTGCTCCATGAGCTTTATCAAACCTCGTCTTAAAACTATGTATGGTTCCTGCCTCCACTACGTCATTATCTAGGCTATTCCACTGTCTGACAACTCTATGACTGAAGAAATACTTCCTACTATCTCTCTGACTCATTTGTGTCTTCAACTTCCAATTGTGACCTCTTGTTTCTGTGTCCCCTCCCTGGAACATCCTGTCTTTGTCCACCTTGTCTATTCCACGCAGTATCTTATGTCGTTATCATGTCTCCCCTGACCCTCCTGTCCTCCAGTGTTGTCAGGCTGATTTCCCTTAACCTTTCTCCATAGGATATTCCCCTTAGCTCTGGAACTAACCTTGTCGCAAACCTTTGTACTTTCTCTACTTTCTTGATGTGCTTTATCAAGTGCGGGTTCCAAACAGGTGCTGCATACTCCAGTATGGGCCTGACGTACACGGTGTACAGTGTCTTGAACGATTCCTTACTAAGGTTTGCCAGGCGCCCATATGCTACAGAAGTTATCTGGTTGATGTGTGCCTCCAGAGACATGCTCGGTGCTATACTCACTCCAAGATCTGTCTCCTTGAGTGAGGTTTGCAGTCTTTGGCCACCTAGCCTATACTCTGTCTGCAGTCTTCTGTGCCCTTCCCCTATCTTCATGACTTTGCATTTGGCTGGATTAAATTCGAGAAGCCATTTGCTGGACCAGGTGTCCAGTCTGTCCAGGTCTCTTTGAAGTTCTGCCCGGTCCTCATATGATTTAATTCTCCTCATTAACTTCACATCATCTGCAAACAGGGACACTTCTGAGTCTAACCCTTCCATCATGTCGTTCACATATACCAAAAATAGCACTGGTCCTAGGACCGACCCCTGTGGGACCCCGCTCGTCACAGGTGCCCACTGTGATACATCATTACGTACCAAGTCTCGTTGTTGCCTCCCTGTCAGGTATTCTCTGATCCATTACAGTGCCCTTCGTGTTATATGCGCCTGATCCTGTAGCTTCTGCACTAATTTCTTGTGAGGAACTGTGTCAAAGGCCTTCTTGCAGTCCAAGAAGATGCAATCAACCCATCCCTCTCTCTCGTGTCATACTTCTGTTACTTTATCATAAAACTCCAGAAGGTTTGTGACAGAGGATTTGCCTTCCATGGATCCGTGCTGGTTGGCGTTTATATTCTTGTTCCATTCCAGGTGCTCCACCACTCTCCTCCTGATAATCTTCTCCATAACTTTGCATACTATACACATCAGTGACACAGGTCTATAGTTTAGTGCCTCTATTCTGTCTCCTTTTTTAAAAATGGGTAGTTGCCCAGTTTCCAGGGACGTGTTGAAGATTGTGGTAAGTGGCACGCACAGCATATCCGCTCCCTCTCTAAGGGCCCACAGGGAGATGTTGTCCGGTCCCATTGCCTTTGAGGTATTGATGTCCCTTAGCAGTTTCTTCACCTCCTCCTCATCTGTATGTATGTCGTCCAACACTTGTTGGTGTATTCCTTGCTAATGTCCCCCATCTGGTCTGTCGTCCCAGAGGCCTTCCTGTCTCCACTGTAAATACTTCCTTAAATCTCATTTTGAGCTCCTCACATACTTCTTGATCGTTTCTTGTGAGTTCTCCACCTTCTTTCCTCAGCCTTATCACCTGGTCCTTGACTGTTGTCTTCCTCCTAATGTGGCTATACAGCATTTTCAGATCAGATTTGACTTTCGATGCTATGTCGTTTTCGTACTGTCGCTGGGCCTCCCTTCTTATCTGCGCATACTCGCTTCTGGCTCATCTACTAATCTCCTTATTTTCCTGGGTCCTATGCCTGCTGTAACTTTTCCATTCTCTGTTGCACTTAGTTTTTGCCTCCCTACACCTTTCGGGTAAACCAAGATCGTTTTTGGTCTTCCTATTATTTCTGTTTCCCTTGGGAACAAAACTTTCCTCTGCCTCCTTGCACTTTGTTGCCACATATTCCATCATCTTGTTTACTGATTTTCCTACCAGTTCTCTGCCCCACTGAACCTCCTGCAGGAAGTTCTTCATACCTGTGTAGTCCTCCCTTTTATAGTTTGGCCTTTCCCCTTCAATTCCTGTTACCTTCTCCACTTGTAACTCTACATATAATAAAAAACTCAAAACCACGTAAATCGCAAAGCTCCAAGGGGCCTCTCGTAAGTGATGTCCTCAATATCTGAACTGCTCAGGGTGATCACAAGATCCAGTCTTGCTGGCTCATCCTCCCCTCCCTCTCTGGAAGTGTCCCTGATATGTTGATGCATGAGGTTTTCAAGAACCACATCCATCATCTTGGCTCTCCATATTTCGGGACTCCCATGTGGCTCCAGATTTTCCCAGTCGATCTCCCTGTGGTTGAAATCGCCCATTACCAGTAACTTTGCTCTGCTCGAGTGAGCTCTTCTTGCCACCTCAGCCAGTGTGTCCACCATCACCCTGTTGTTTTCTTCTACTCCTCTCTTGGCCTCCTGCAGTTTTGTGGTGGGTTTTTACATCACTCCAGTGACTACTTTATGTTCTCCGGACTGATTGTACCTACAATTAGTCTCTTTCTCCAATCAAGTCTATGCCTTCCAATTTTCCCCAAATCCCCATCGGGGTTTTATTTAGCAGTGCAACCCCTCCTCCCCTCTACTCCTTCTATCTTTTCCCCAGGATCGATTTCCGTTGGGAAGATTTTTGTCTGTTATTGTCTCAGCGAGTTTTTTTTTCTGTGACTGCTATGATGTCTGGGTGATTTTTTCACTGATTCTTTCGTTCCACTCCTTTATGTTTATTCGTTATTCCATCCGAGTTTGTGTACCAAACTTTCAGTTTCTTTTCTATCATTGTGGTCATGCAAGAATATTGGGGTTGGGGGAGCGAGAAGCCTTGGTGGGGGCCTATATGGGGCTGTGGGTAGTTGGGGTTTGTGATGATGGGGTGGGGTCCAGAATGCCATAAGGGACAGCTGTTGGGGTGAGGTTTTTGATATGAGGGTTGGTGGGAGAGGGAAAAAGTGAGTGGTTTTTGTATAGGTTGCTCAGTTGCGTTGGGGATGTCGCGGTTGGAGTCTTTCGGTGGGAGATTCTGTGGGGTTGTTTGCCCTTCCTACTGTGTTTGGTCCTGCTCATCTTTTCATTGCCTCTCGTTCCTCTTGCATCTCGTACCTCTCTTTCAGTGTAGTCCTTTCTTCTTTTGTTCTCGCGATCGAGGTATACTCTCTGGACCCCTGTTTGTCCCTCAGTCTTGCTTCTCTTGCAGAATCCTGGTTCGAAATGATTCTTCCTTTGAAAATTACTGTGACAGGCCGTATCCTTCCACTCGAAACCACCCAATTCCCGAAAATTTGCCACCTGGGTCCATCACCCTTCAAACCTATTGTTTCATGAATGCCTTCAATCATTTTTTCCTGCTCCTGTTTTATTTCTTCGAAGTTGTCCCCCTTGGCTTCTTGGAGCCCAATAGACAAAACGACCTCACCCTTTCCTCCTCCCACTGAGTCTCCATCTGCTTCTCTAGCATTTTTTCCATCCATTGACATGTTCTTGCCCTTTAGTCCCTGTCAATCTGAACTTCTATTCTCATGAACTGTCTTTCATTACCAGCTGTCCCTTTCTACTGCAGTTGGCTTTAGAGTTCTGCTATAGCATACCTTCTTGTCTTCGGACCTGTCATTTGATCTTATTGTGCTCTCGTCTTTTCCATGGGCCCCCCGTGGGCTGATAGGGCCTTTGTGTACGGCTGTCTCCGTTTTTGCTTACCGTCCCTTTCTGCGCCTGACTTGAATTTCCTGATGTCCATCTGAATTGTCATTTGTCTCTCTAATCTGTTTCAGGCTTTGTAGTTTCTCTTCTAAGCCTGTATCCTAGCTTCTGCTGCTAAGACCTGTACTTCCCACTTCCTGCACTCTTCAGCTATCCGCTCCTCCATTTTCTTTACCAAGCTCTACTATCTTCCTTCCCCACTCTTTCCCTTTTTTGGAGCTTAACTCCCAGTCTTTCCCTCCCTGGTTCGTCTACCAGATCTCCCTGTTTTCCATCCTCTAGGGCCACCCCATTTTTTTTTTTTTTTTTTTTTTTTTTTTACCACAGACAGAAGGCTAAGGAGGGAGAGGGTGCGAGGGGGAGAGAGAAGGTGTAGAAAAAGGGAGAGAGAGGAGAGAGAAAGGGTAGAAAGAGGAAGAGAGAGGAGAGAGTATGGGGGTGAGGGATAAAACAAAGGGGGGGAGAGAGAGAAATGTGAGGGGGAGAGAAAGGGGAGAGAGAGGGAGAAAGAGAGGGAGAGGAAGAGGGAGAGAGGGGAGAGAGAGAGAGAGAGAGAGAGGGAGAAAGGAGGGTGAGGGAAAAGGCTATGAGATTGAGAAATGGAGAGATGGAGAGAGAAGCCTATAGAGAAAGGAGGGTGAGAGATAGGGTTATGGGAGTGAGGGAGAGAGAGAGAGAGAGAGAGAGAAGAGAGAGAGAGAGGAGAGAGAGAGAGACAGAGAGAGAGAGAGAGAGAGAGAGAGAGATAGGGAGAGAGAAAAGAAAGAGTAGGGGGGAAAGGGGGGCGGAAAAGGCTATGAAGAGAAACGTGGAGGGAGGGGGAGAGGGAAAGATAAGAGGGAGGAGGGAGTGAAGGCAAGATGGGGAGGGGAAAGGTCTGTGGGGGAGGGAAAGGTGTGTGGGGGGGGTGAGGGGACGCGGTCAAATTCCAAGGATCAGCTGTGTGTACTCACCTAGTTGTGGTTTCAGGGGTCGAGACTCAGCTCCTGGCCCCGAGTGTATGTGTGTGCGCGCATGTGTGTGTGAGCACGTCAGTTGTTTATATGTCCCAGAAATACAATTCACCTCTGTGTATCTGTAATACTAATAAGAAACCATTAACACTGAGAGTAATTCTAAAAAATTATAATACTACGTGTGTTAAAAAGTCATTCTTTCACCCAGTTATGTACTACCTTTTACTACATTGTACCCAAATACTTGCTTCTCAAAAATTTTAAATGTCTTTGTGTCCTAAAACATTATCTCTCGAAACTGTTGTCAGGGCTGTAGTCCCATTACCACGACTTAATCCTCCCCGCCTATTCCTTGCTCCTAAAAATTTTATCTTCCTACTACTGCTAGGTGTTGTGTGTATGATAATCGCTCTGGAGCAGGGTTTGTGACAGCCAGCTACCAGTGATCGTAGGGCCGCTCTACCACTCAAAACTTCCCGCCAACCACAAACAGGTGATTTGTACGTTACTCCTCAGAGGGGACGTCCATCCAGATGCCTGATGTACGATGCTCTCTGTACGATGCTAGCTGTATGATGACTCGTGCACCTCGCCCTTCCTCCGCTGACTTCTTCAGCTATTCTTTTCTCGTTGCCCTTTTGAGTCCTCATTGTGTGTGTGTGTGTGTGTGTGTGTGTGTGCGTGTGTGTGTGTGTGTGTGTGTGTGTGTGTGTATATGTGTGTGTGTGTGTATGTGTGTCTGTGTGAGGTGTACTCACCTAGTTGTACCATCCAGTTTTGGTTGCAGGGGTCGATTCACAGCTCCTGGCCCCACCTCTTCACTGGTCGCTACTTGGCCACTTTGAATCATGCATTTTATCATACCTCTGCTTCTAACTATGTATGGATCCTGCTTCCACTATATCGCTTCCCAAACTATTCCACTTCCTGACTACTCTGTGACTGAAGAAATAAGCCTGGGCATCCCCGTTATTGTCCTGTGCTTCCAACTTCCCCCTGTGTCCCCCTTTTTGCTTTTCCCATCTCTGGAAACATCATGTATTTATTTCTTTTTTTATTTATTTATTTATTTATTTATTTTATGTCTTTGCAAATAGTACATTGAGATTTTGTATTTACAATAGTGGGTTGCAATGCAAAGAGAGCCTCTATTATGCCTTGGCATTATGGGCCAACTTAACATTATTGGCTTACATCTACTTAACACTAAGGATTGTATCATAGTTGTACAGTAGGATAGTAATTATTTCATAGTTGTACAGTAGATTATTAATTATAAGTGAATCTAATTTGTATAAGACAAAAGATATATTCATATATTCAACAATGCTTTTTTGTGAAAACAATGATTCATTTATGTTCCTGTCAACAATGGATAAAAGGTTCAAGGTAGTTGTTGAAATTATGATGTGGGAATAACATAAGTGAGTAAGTGTGTACTGAGTATTTAGCATTTAGTCTAGGGTGATTAAGTGGCTTTTTAGAAGAGTCTTAATTTAATTTTCAGACTGGGTTACTTTAATATCTTCTGGTAATGAATTCCATATTTCAGGGCCGTTTATGTGCATAGATCTAGTTTTTACACAATGTGATATGGACACGAGGTACATCAAAAAGAGATCTGTGTCTTGTGTTGTGGTCATGTGTCCTGTTTAGGTTGGTGAGAAGTTTGAGTGGAGGGTTTATATTTGCGTGTATTGTTCAGTGTATGTAGTAGGCACATGAATAAGTATGGATACTCTTAATGGTGAACAGATTCAGACTTTTGAAAATTGGTGGAGTATGCTGGCGGGAGTGGGAATTTGTTATCATTCTTACTGCTGCCTTTTGCTGGGTTATTAGGGGTTTTAGGTGATTGGATGTTGTTGATCCCCAGGCACAAATTCCATATGTAAGAAAAGGGTATATGAGTGAATGGTACAGTGCCAGGAGAGCTGATTGTGGAACGTAGTACCTTATCTTTGATAGTATGTCTACAGTCTTGGAGATTTTTTTGGTAAATTGTTGTATATGTGTCTGGAACTTAAGGCTACTGTCCAGGTGGATACCTAGGAATTTTCCCTCTGTGAGTCTTGTGACTGATGATCCATTTAGCGTTATGTTAATTGGATTATTTGCAGCTTTGTTTCCAAACTGAATGAAATAGGTTTCATCAGTATTCAGGGTAAGTTTATTAGTCATCATCCAGGCAGATATTTTCTGTAATTCGGCATTGACTGTGTTTGTTAGTAAGACCGTTTTTGGGTGGGAAAAGACATATGTAGTGTCATCTGCAAATAATATGGATTTGAGTAGCTGTGATGCATTTGGTAAATCACTGATGTAGATGAGAAAGAGGAGTGGTCCAAGAACGCTTCCTTGTGGGACTCCTACTGTGAATGGTTGGGTGGAGGAGTTTGCATCATTTGCATACATATATTGAGTTCTGTTACTAAGGTATGATTTTAGCTAGTTAAGGGAGTGGCCTCTGATACCATAGTGCATTAGTTATGAGTACAGCAGTTTATGGTCGACTGTATCGAAAGCTTTACGTAAATCAATAAAAATGCCCAGCGGGACTTCTTTCTTTTCGAGTGTGGTATATATTAGTTCTAGCATGTGTATAATAGCATCGTTTGTGCTTTTATTATTCCTGAATCCAAACTGACAAGGGTTTAATATGTTGTGTGAGACTAGATAAGAATAGATCCGTCTATGAATTAATTTTTCAAAGATTTTAGAGAGCAGTGGTAAGTTAGTTATTGGTCTATAGTTATTCAAGTCAGCCTGATGACCTCCTTCATGGATCGGAGTGACCCTCGCTATTTTGAGGATTGTTGGGAAGGTAGATGATTCAATGGATTTGTTAAAGAGTTTTGCAATAATTGGTGACAATACTTGAGAAGGTTTCTTCAGACCCTGTTAGGGTATGCCTGAAGGAAGGGTAAAATGTTGGGTAGACATGTGGCATCCCGGGCGTAAGTTTTATAGGAAGCCATTTTGTCTTTTGCATTTACGCGAAGTGGCTTGTTTTGAATTTCATAATTTTCTGAAATGGTTTTTGTTCTTCTTATAAAATTTCCTATAAAATAGGCATAAAATATGTGAATAGAAGACAAGGTACTGAAGTATGAACATTTTATTATGATACATTAGAAAAAAGAATAACAAATTACGCACAGAATTTAATGGTTCTTTCGGCACTTTATACGTGTTTCTGATTGTCACAAGACTTTTAACTTTTCCAAAATAACGTTAACGAACAATGGTTCTGAGGCACCGGCATCTTTTCGTATGAGAGTTCTTGTATGTACAGGTAAGACTCACGTCTACAGGTAGCTCACTAATGCAAGAATCTGACCTGAGTGACGCGTCTTCACCACTCACTGTCCTTGCAAAATCTGTTAGTGCTAATGGTTCGTCCATGTTCAGCACTGTTGAGCATGAGTACGCCATATACAACGGTGCTCCCGCAGTGAAGACCTTGCGCAATGTATGCTCTGCAAGTTTGCTTTGCTCATTAACTCACATCGAAGTGCATCAAAAGTCTTGCACATTGAGCTTGGTTGTTGAAGCTTCACCAAGTGTTGCTCGGCAAGCTTAAAGGTTTGAGTACTTGGAGGTAGACAACGACCAGGTTATGCAGACACTTCTCTGGTTGTGCCTTGAGCAAGATACTTTGGTATCTATCTTACTGGTCACATCAGATCCTGTGAGAAAATGACAAGCAGTTGGGACGCCTGTGGTGACCTAAGGTGGCTCGTGGCCTGGTAGGTAAAGCTCTCGTTTCACACGCTGAGTGTCAGGGTTCGATTCCCGGCAAGGGTGAAAACATTGGACTTGTTTCCTTATACCTGTTGTGCATGTTCACCCATCAGTAAATTGGGTACCTGGGTGTTAATCGACTGGTATGGGTCGCATCCTGGGACAAAACTAACATAGTTTGCCCGAAATGCTCTGCATAACAAGGGGCTATAGTAATATGTCAGTGATGTCAGCTAGCACTGTATACCTTGTACATGTACTTGTAGAATTATTAACAGTGATCTTTTCTACAAGAGTAAGGATTGGTATAATATCTGATGCCAACTTTCTCATCCATAGTTCAGTGAATCCATTTTTATGAAATCAATTAGTGGGACTTGGCGTTTTTTCTCATGATTTTTCTAGATGGTTTGCATCACCAAACTCACTGCCAAGGCTGAAATATGTTAGTGATCTTACCTCCTTCCTTCCTCACCCTGATTACCTGGACCTTGACTGTTGTTTTCCTAAAGATGTTACTGTACACCAGCGTCGGGTCTGACTTGGTTATCGCTGCTATGTCATTTTCGTATTGTTGCTGGACCTCTCCCCTTAACTGAGCGTATTCATTTCTGGCTCTTCGACTACTCTCCTTTTCATCCTGCGTCCTTTGTCTTCTATCCTTCTTCCATTCCCTAGTACACTAGGTTTTGGCCTCTCTACGCCTATGAGTGAACCAAGGGCTCATCCTACCCTTCTTGCTATTTCTGTTACGTTGGGTACAAACCTCTCCTTTGCTTCTTTGCATATTGTTGTCACATATTCCATCATCTCATTTACTGATCTCCTTGCCAGTTCTCTATCCCACTGAACATCGTACAGGAAATTCCTCATGCCTGTGTAGTCCCCTCTCTCGTAGTTTGGTCTCATTCGTCCTGCCCTTCCTGCTTCCCTCTCCACTTGTAATTCTACTATGTATTCAAAGCTCAGAACCACATAATCACTAGCCCCGAGGGGGTCTTTCATGTGTGATGTCCTCACATGAATACTTTGTCCCGTCTTGCTGGTTCGTCCTCTCCTCTCTCTCTAGTAGTGTCCCTTACGTGTTGGTACATGAGATTTTTCCAGTACTACTACCATCATCATAGCCCTCCACGTTTCTGGGCCCCAATATGGCTCCAGGTTTTCCCAGTAATTTTTTTGTGATTGAATTCACCCCCAACCAGTAGCTTTGCCCTGCCCACATGGGCCCTTCTGGCCGCTTCAGCCAGTGTGTCAATCATCGCCCTGTGTGTGTATGTAATGACAGTCAACGTATCTTTGAACAGCTCTCTTAATCTCCGATTTTAAAACATTGCTTGCAGGCTACGTTCAGTGTATCTCGGATGCTTAACCAATCAGAGGAACAGTATCACGAATCAGAACATATTTTCCTAACTGACGAAATATCGTTAAGTGTTGACAATGAACAATGTTACAATAATATTACTGCAACGACGAAGAGATTTGTTTTTACTGGATATTCCTCGACTATGAGTGTGTTAGATACACAGTTGTAAATAAATCCTGTATAGAAAGTTGATGAGACAGAATGGAAACTCTGGTGTGAAGGAAGAAAATTGCTTAAAAGGAAAAATAAAAGACTAGAAAGACAGGAAGACAGAAAAAACGGAGAAGAAAATGCTAACACATCAGGGAAGAGGAGATGTAAGTGCAATATTGAAGTGAGGAAGTACCTGAAACAATAGTGAGGAGGAGAAAGGCTCTAAGAACTCCAGAGGAGACCCATCTTCTGGTTCAACTTAGTCAGAGGTATGGCAGGTTCAGTGCGGTTCACTGCAACGTTAGGTCCCATGTTGGTGCTGCTGTTCCTGCTGCTGCTGTTGCTGCTTCTGCTGCTGCTCATAGGTAAGTTTATTTTATTATTAACTAAAATTGGGTACATCAAGATTGTACTGCTGCTCTACATAGTAGGAACAAACCTTGCTCTATTTCCCTGTCAGATTCAGCTCACAGATATCATTCAACAAGCACTCCAGTAAGATAATATTGTCCAAGCACTCCAGTAAGATAATATCGTCCAAGCACTCCAGTAAGATAATATCGTCCAAGCACTCCAGTAAGATAATATTGTCCAAGCACTCCAGTAAGATAATATTGTCCAAGCACTCTAGTTAGTTTAATATGTTTATTATGCACCACATACCCATCCTGTGGGCGGTAGTCAAAAGATTACAGAGGTACATAATTGGTCCAGGGACTGGACTCCAAAGTTTTGATAGCTGAGCAAGTTACAGAGGTAATGAATTCACAATATACAAAGGTAATGAACTCACAATTTACAAAGGTAATGAACTGCAGGTAGGTCTAGTCACAATCATGACAAGTTACAAAGGTATTTACAGATTACAGAGGTACGTAATGGGTCCAGGGACTGGGCCCCAGAGTTTTGATGGCTGAACTAGGTACAAGGTAATGAACTCACAAGTTACAAAGGTAATGAACTCACAAGTTACAAAGGTAATGAATACTGTAAGAATGGTTACTTACGTTTATACATAGCTACAATCATGAACAAATTTTAGAGTAATGAGCAATTCACACTTCCACACCCGGTCACAACTGTAGTGAGTTATTGGTGCAAATATTGATTGTTGAGTCACACACACACACACACACACACACACACACACACACACAAACTCATACACACACACGCACACACACTCATACACACACACATACACACTCATACACACCACACACACACACACACACACACACACACACACAAACACACACACATTCATACACATACACACGCACACACAAACACAAACACACACACAGGAGCTTGGACTCGACCCCTGCAATCTCAACTAGGTGAGTGCACACACATACACACGCACACACACACACACACACACACACACACACACACACACACACACACACACATACACACACATACATACACACACACAGGAATGGGAGATAGAGCTCAAAAAAAGGGAGGAAGACTGGGGAAGGAGACTAGATGAGCTGGAAAGGAAGATGGAAGAGAGGTTAGCAGCAGAATGCAGAAGGTGGAAGCAACAGGCCACAGCAGCAGAAATCAAGATAGAGAGATTAGAAGAGGAGCTGAGACATCTGAAACAGCACAGAGACAAAGATATTACAGAAGTAGCATCGGCAATGGCTACATCGAACACAGACAACAGGTCCGAAGGAAGCATGGAAACTAAACTGTATGCAGAGGTCCTGTCAAACCCACATGGGGCCAAAACAAAGACAGGGAGCACTCTAGGACAGAAAGAGAGGTTGGAAGACATTGATGGAACTAGGACATGTGCAAGGACCTTACCAGATACCTGTGGGGGCCAGGAGCAAGTGAGCAGGAAGGATAAACCAAGAAGCATAGGGGCCATAACGAGGGAAGGGACTGAAGGAAGGAACACTCCACGGGAAGGAACTAAAACACATCAGAGGATGCAATGGGAGTCACAGTGGGAGGTGGAAAGGGAGAGATCCGTGTTTGTCTATGGGCTAGACGAAGCTAAAGGGGAAACTTATGATGAAAGAAAGCAGGAGGAGAAAAAAGCGATTGAAGACATCATGAAGGTGATAGGCGAGGGGGACATGACCCAGGTGGCAAATTTTCGGAGAATTGGGTGGTTCACAAAGAAAAAGGATCGGCCTCTCAAAGTAATTTTCAAGGCAGAATCAACCCGAACCATGATCCTGCAGGAGAAAGCACGGGCTGAGAGGCAAGCAGGAGTTCCGGAGTGTGTACCTCGACCGAGACAGAACACAGGACGAAAGGAAGACAATGAAAGAGAGAGTTCAAAAACGAAAGGAGAAATGGGGGGAAATGAAAAAGGAGAGCAGAATAACCCAGGATCAAATGGAAGGACAAGCGCACCCCCAGAAACACCTGCAGAAGGACTCCAGCCACGACACCCCCAAGGCAACTGAACATTCCAAACAACCATCACACACCGATCCCTCTGTTTCCACCCCCCGCACCACAGTTACAGTATTAGAACAGAAGTTGAAGGTTTGGTACACAAATGCAGATGGAATTAACGAATAAACATGAGGAATGGCAAGAAAGAATCAATGAGAAGTCCCCAGACATCATAGCAGTTACAGAAAACAAAACTCATGGAGACAATAACAGATGCAATCTTCCCACCAGGATACCAGATCATGAGGAAAGATAGAAGGGGTAGGGGGGGAGGTGGGGTTGCTCTGCTCGTTAAAAAACAGATGGAAACTCGAGAAAATGGAAGGAATAGATGAGACAGGAGAAAGAGACTACATAGCAGGTACACTTCAGTCTGGGGAACACAAAGTGGTCATTGCAGTGATGTATAATCCACCACAGAACTGCAGGAGGCCAAAGAGAGGAATATGAAGAGAGCAACAGAGCAATGGTGGACACACTTGCTGAGGTGGCAAGAAGAGCTCACTCCAGCAGAGCAAAGTTGCTGGTTATGGGGGATTTCAACCACAGGGAGATTGACTGGGAAAACCTGGAGCCACATGGGGGTCCCGAAACATGGAGAGCCAGGATGTTGGACGTGGTGCTGGAAAACCTCATGCACCAACATGTTAAGGACACTACCAGAGTGAGAGGGGAGGATGAACCAGCAAGATTGGACCTGTGTTCACCCTGGGCAGCTCAGACATTGAGGACATCAAGTATGAGAGTCCCCTAGGAGCTAGCGAACCACGTGGTTCTGTGCTTTGAATACATAGTAGAGCTGCAAGTGGAGAGAATAACAGGAGTAGAATGGAAAAGCCTGACTATATAAAAGAGGGGACTACATAGGGTTGAAGAACTTCATGCGGGAGGTCCAGTGGGACAGAGAACTGGCAGGAAAGCCAGTAAATGAAATGATGGAATATGTAGCAACAAAATGCAAGGAGGCAGTGGGAAAGGTTCATTCCCAAGGGCAAAAAGTAACAACGGGAAGACCAGAACAAGCCCTGGTTTACCCGACGGTGTAAGGAGGCAAAAACAAAAGTGCAATAGAGAATGGAAAAAGTACAGAAGGCAGAGAACACACGAAAATAGGGAGATCAGTCGCAGAGCCAGGAATGAGTACGCACAGGTAAGGAGGGAGGCCCAGCGACAGTATGAAAATGACATAGCATCGAGAATCAAGATGACCCGAAACTGTTGTATAGCCACATCAGGAGGAAGACAACAGTCAAAGACCAGGTGATTTAGATTAAGGACAGAAGGTGGAGAACTCACAAGAAATGATCAGGAGGTATGTGAGGAGCTGAACAGGAGATTTAAGGAAGTTTTTACAGTAGAGACAGGAAGGGCTGTGGGGAAGACAGCACAGAAGGGAACATCAAGAGGGAATATACCAACAAGTGTTGGATGACATACGAACAACTGAGGAGGAGGTGAAGAAGCTCTTAAGTGACTTTGACACCTCAAAGGCGATGGGACCGGCAACATCTCCCCATGGGTCCTAGAGAAGGAGCAGAGATGCTGTGTGTGCCTCTAACCACAATCTTCAACACATCCCTTGAAACTGGGCAACTACCTGAGAAATGGAAGACAGCTAATGTAGTCCCCATATTTAAGAAAGGAACAGAAACGAGGCACTAAAAATACAGACCTGTGTCTCTGACATGTATTGTGTGCAAAGTCATGGAGAAGATTATCAGGAGGAGAGTGGTCGAACACCTGGAAAGGAACAAGATTATAAATGAAAACCAGCATGGGTTCATGGAAGGCAAATCTTGTATCACAAACCTCCTGGAGTTTTATGACAAGGTAACAGAAGTAAGACACGAGAGAGAGGGTTGGGTAGATTGCGTTTTCCTAGGGCTGCAGGAAGGCCTTTGACACAGTTCCCCACAAGAGATTAGTGCAGAAGCTGGAGGATCAGGCACACATAAAAGGAAGGGCACTGCAATGGATAAGGGAATTACCTGACAGGGAGGCAGCAACGAGTCATGGTACGTGAAGAGGTATCACAGTGGGCGCCTGTTACGAGCGGGGTCCCACAGGGGTCAGTTCTAGGACCCAGTCTATTTTTGATATATGTGAACGACATGATGGAAGGAATAGACTCTGAAGTGTCCCTGTTCGCAGATGACGTGAAGTTGATGAAGAAGAATTAAATCGGACGAGGATGAGGCAAGGACTGCAAAGAGACCTGGAGAGGCTGGACATGTTGGGCCAGTAACTGGCTCCTCGAATTCAATCCAGCCAAATGCAAAGTCATGAAGATTGGGGAGGGGCAAAGAAGACCGCAGACAGAATATAGGCTAGGTGGACAAAGACTACAGACCTCACTCAGGGAGAAAGGACCTTGGGGTGACCATAACACCGAGTACATCACCGGAGGACACACATCAACCAAATAACCGCTGCAGCATACGGGCGCCTGGCAAACCTGAGAATAGCGTTCCGATACCTCAATAAGGAATCGTTCAAGACACTGTACACTGTGTATGTTAGGCCCATACTGGAGTATGCAGCACCCGTCTGGAACCCACACCTGGTCAAGCACGTCAAGAATTAGAGAAAGTACAAAGGTTTGCAACAAGGCTAGTCCCAGAGCTCAAGGGAATGTCGTACGAGGAAAGGTTAAGGGAAATCGGACTGACGACCTGGAGGACAGAAGGGTCAGGGGAGACATGATAACGACATACAAGATACTGCGGGGAATAGACAAGGTGGACAGAGATAGGATGTTCCAGAGAGGGGACACGGGACAAGGGGTCACAACTGGAAGATGAAGACTCAGACGAGTCACAGGGACGTTAGGAAGTATTTTCTTCAGTCATAGAGTTGTCAGCAAGTGGAATAGCCTAGCAAGTGAAGTAGTGGAGGCAGGAACCATACATAGTTTTAAGAAGAGGTATGACAAAGCTCAGGAAGCAGAGAGAGAGAGGATCCAGTAGCGATCAGTGAAGAGGCGGGGCCAGGAGCTGAGTCTCGACCCCTGCAACCACAATTAGGTGAGTACAATTAGGTGAGTACACACACACACACACACACACACACACACACACACACACACACACACACACACACACACACACTCAAACCTCACTCAAGGAAAAAGATCTGGGGGTGAGTATAACACCGAGCATATCTCCTGAGGCGCACATCAATCAGATAACTGCTGCAGCATACGGGCGCCTGGCAAACCTACGGATAGCGTTCCGATACCTCAGTAAGGATTCGTTTAAGACTCTGTACACCATCTACGTCAGGCCCATACTGGAGTATGCAGCACCAGTTTGGAATCCACACCTAGTCAAGCACGTCAAGAAATTAGAGAAAGTGCAAAGGTTTGCAACAAGACTAGTCCCAGAGCTACGGGGATTGTCCTACGAAGAAAGGTTGAGGGAAATCGGCCTGACGACACTGGAGGACAGGAGGGTCAGGGGAGACATGATAACGACATATAAAATACTGCGCGGAATTGACAAGGTGGACAAAGACGGGATGTTCCAGAGATGGGACACAGACACAAGAGGTCACAATTGGAAGTTGAAGACTCATATGAATCAAAGGGATGTTAGGAAGTATTTCTTCAGTCATAGAGTAGTCAGACCGTGGAATAGCCTAGAAAGTGACGTAGTGGAGGCGGGAACCATACATAGTTTTAAGGCGAGGTATGATAGAGCTCATGGGGCAGGGAGAGAGAGGACCTAGCAGCAATCAGCGAAGAGGCGGGGCCAGGAGCTGTGACTCGACCCCTGCAACCACAAATAGGTGAGTACAAATAGGTGAGTACACACACACACACACACAAACACACACACACACACACACAAACACACACCACACCACACACACCCCACACACACACCCCACACACACACACACACACACACACACACACACACACACACACACACACACACACACACACACACACACACACACACACACACACATGTACACAAGTGGTAATGCCAAGCACTCCAGTAAGATAATATTGTCCAAGCACTCCAGTAAGATAATATTGTCCAAGCACTCCAGTAAGATAATATTGTCCAAGCACTCCAGTAAGATTTTCTGGTCGACAACCTAAATGACCGAGATTCAAAATTTGGTTATTGAAAAACTTTCTAATATTATCCTGATACCACAAGACGTCGGAAAGGCAATTAATTATATGCCCATGCACTCTGCCCCATGCCCGGACTCGTGGAACTCTGTTCATCAAGAACTGCAAGAAGCCCCTGTCACGTGCCTTCAGCATTCCGTGGAGAGGGAGCATAGACACAGGAGTCATCCCCTACTCACTAAAAACAACAGACATAGGCCCACTCCACAAAGGTGGCAGTAAAGCAACTGCAGAGAACTACAGACCGATAGTGCTAACATCCCATATCATAAAATCATTGAAAGTGTTCTTAAAAGCAAGATCGCCAACCACCTAGATACCCATCAGTTACACAACCCAGGGCAACACGGGTTTAGAGCAGGTCGCTCCTGCCTGTCCCATCTGCTGGATCACTATGACAAGGTCCTGGATGCTTTACAGGATGAACAAAATGCAGACATAGTATACTATTGCGACCATGGTGTAATAGCGCAGAAAATGCATGACAAAGGAATAACAGGAAAGTTCGTAAATGGATCTATTACTCCCTAACAAACAGAACACAAAAAATAAAAAAAACAGGGTAAAGTTTGAGGCGGCTACGGTGAAAAACTCTTTTCCACAAGGCACAGTACTCGCTCCCATCTTGTTCCCCATCCTCATATCTGACATAGACAGAGATGTAAGCCATAGTTCAGTGTCTCTTCCTTTGCGGATGACACCTGAACTGCCATGACAGTGACCTCCATCGAAGACACCGAAAACATCCAGGCGGACATCAATCAAATCTTCAAATGGGCCACAGAAAACAGTATGAATTTCAGTGTAGATAAATTTCAACTACTCAGATATGGAAAACTTGAAGAAATTAAACCTTTATCAGGGTGTTACGACCTTTTTGGTTGACAACTTAAATAAAAGTCCTGTCTCTCAAAGGCTACTCAACGTGCTGTCTAGGGGCATTTAAATTACATTTCAAACAATAACTACTCTACGGCCAGCATGTACCTTCATGCAAATTATGAAGCATAACTTTAAATGGTCAATATATTATAAGGAAGGACAAAAAAAATATGTATTAATCCTAAAGTATATACAAGTTACAGTCTACTGTAACATCATCTTCACTCCAGTCCACATAAGATCATAACTACTAGTGAGTAAAACAAAATGTATAAACATTTCTGAACAGGGAAGCTCCATCACACACACACACACACACACACACACACACACACACACACACACACACACACACACACACACTTCTTCTGTCTGTCTACCAGCAAATACACTATACGGGTAACTCCCCTAAAACTTAAACAAGCCTCTGCTCACCAGGGTCTGACAGGTAAACATGAGAGCGCTTAAACACAAATAAACTTACCTATAGTATACAATAAAAAAAACTCACCTACTCACACACCTACAGTGTTCGCCACGGCATTATGCCGAGTAAGCGCCCCGGCATAATGCCAGGGCATTATGCTTTGTGCCCAGCTTCGTGATGCCCTATAATATGAGCTATAGTTTGAGGTGTTCAAGACTTACATTTACCCATAATGAAACATGTATAGCCCCAAAACCAAAGGGAACACTGGACAAAAGATGAGGTGGATGGGAGACAAAAGTGCAACACTTCCTTTCGCCAAGGCAGCCATGTGAGCAATGAGAAGTCACTGTGAAGTGTGGCGGCAGGCCGTGACATCATGTTAACGGCTGCTACCCAGCAGAATGCACTGATGGAGAAAGACCCCCTTGTATGGTAAGCCTTTGATTTCCATCACAGCATTATGCCGGGGCACTCACCCGGCATAATGCCATGACGAGCACTGTACATTTTGCTCATGTGCTTCACCTACTGAACTAAACACACCTCACTCTCCTCTCCTGACCACCAATAATACACATCCAGTTTCACAACAAATCTCGAAACTATGAAGCATTTTATTCACACAAAATTGTTAATACACTACACTGTAATACAGAGTATAAAACAAATTCTAACCATACAATAGAGCAAAAAACTAATGTGAAGGACCTGGGAGTGATAATGTCAGAGGATCTCACCTTCATAGACCACAACAATGTTTGTACCTCATCTGCTAGAAAAATGACAGGATGGATAATGAGAACCTTCAGAACTAGGGATGCAACACCCATGATTCTCTTCAAACCGCTTGTTTTCTCTAGGCTGGAATACTGCTGTACACTAACGGCCTCCTTCAAGGCTGGCAACATTGCAGACCTGAAGAATCTACAGAGAACTTTCTTGGCACACATAAGTACGATAAAGCACCTAAATTACTGGGAATGGTTGAAATCTCTTGATCTGTATTCCCTTGAATGCAGGCGAGAAAGATACATGATAATGTACATTTTGAAAATCCTAGGGGGATTAGTCCAACGCAGGGACATCTCAAGTATACTAAGGAACAACACAATAAGTGTCAGGGGCCCAAGACTGTTCAACTGCCTCCCAGGATACGTAAGGGGATTACCAATAGACTCCTGGCTGTCTTCAAGAAGGCTCTGGACAGAAACCTAAGTCAGTACCTGAGCAGCCGGGCTGTGGTTCGTATGTTGTTTTACGTGCGGCCAGTAGCAACAGTCTGGTTGATCAGACCCTGATTCACCACGAGGCCTGGTCTCAGACCGGGGCACGGATAAGATAAAATCCTTCCCTGGGGCAGCCAGTGGCACAAGTATTACTATCACGTAATGAAACACAGCCTCGCGAGGTAATTCTGAAGACTGAAGGAATATCAGGTTCTTGAGCGTAAAGAAAATCATAATAACAGTGTTGAGTAAGACTGATGTCACGGAAAACTTTAACAAGATCAGGTGGACAGACATTAGAGAGAGAGAGAACTTAATTTGAAGTTGAAAACTTTCTTGGACACAAGAAAACTGCGAGTCAGAGAGCCGAGACTTGGGTTTTCGGAGGTAATCTTCGAGATTAAGGACTGCCTCTAAATTGCTTTTGTTGTTGAAGATATTGGCCTTACCAGCTATGTGTAATTTATATATATAAATATAGGAAACACTTAGCTGATAAATGACAGCAAATCGTCTACACAGCCGCCCCTGCAGACGAGGTCTAGAAGCTGTCGAAACCATCTCAACATGGGCTGTCAAGAGATATAATTTGTAAGTATATAAATTACCCCTAGGGGGTGTTATGTCAGCATATTTCATTCGATGATGGCTGACGAAATACCTACTTGTTTGGACTCAAAAGTCCACACCTTACTGCCGATTATAGGTTGATTACAAACTCCTTGTGACTCAAGAATTGCGCAATCCCCCGATCTACAAGAAATTCGTAACATACCTTGCTCTTTGTAACGTGAGCTATGGTGTTCTCAACACCTTCGACAGGTATCGGTGACTTGATAGAAGCTGAAGTGTCCTTGGATGTCCACGTCTTCCATTGTCTAGGAAACGCACACTGGTACACTGTTCCACAAGATTTGTCTTTATTGTTCACAGTGTATCACAAGAGAAGCTGATCACACTTCTCTTAAGTGTTTATTGTGTTTGAGACACTTTGTTCACACTAACGCACAGATCAGTGTTCTTTGCTAGTTATCCTGGCATCAGTGTCACTCTCCCTAGAGTCAAAGATAGTCTGAAGACGCCACAGCGCCCCTTGCCGTCACTGCCCCCAGCACAAAAGAAAACGCTGACCTAGTACCTTGCATCCTTGTCACCTCCTCGATGAAGCAAAGCAGAATGTTTGTTTCTTGCTGTCTTAAGCATAGACAACAATGTACACTATCTTTACTATGGTAATAAAGTGGGAGCAGGATTTTCCTTAATTGTCCTGCTAAGTAAGAGATGTACTGTCTCTTATAAAAATACACTTTGCAACACCGCTGCAAGGAGCAGAGGTCACTTGACTACGTGGCATAGCATCTGTGATCAATTACTCACTCTAGCAGTAAACAAGATGCTCGCCCCTTCTGAGAGGGCTTGGCCCCTCAGGGCTGAAAGGGGCTGAAAGGGCTGAAGGGGGCTGATACCCCCCTCCTGGAGAAAATTTCTCCACATTTGTTAAAAGGAAAGAAAACAATGTCAGAAGTAAATTAATGAGACGTAAGGGCGAGCTGAACTAAATCTAGTCATAAAATCAACAATTTTAAGTTATTAATTTTTAATAGTCTAATATAAATTATTAATAATTTAAAAAAAAGATATTTGAAATAGAAAATCATAATGCAAAATAAGTTTTCTGAAGCTTGTTGCTGCTCACTTGAATATAGGGAGTTAAGGTCAAGGAATACCGTTTATAATACTTGGTAAAATGAATGTGTCTGAGTGAGAGATTCTAGCATGTGATACAATATATAAGAAGGGAAAGAAAGAAGTGGAAGCAAGAAACACAGGAGGAGAACAAGCAGGTTGCAAGATCTGACATATTTTCTCGTAGCCAAGAGTCACATTAGGTTAAGGAGGTGCTACTTAACATACACAACTTTTGGAATATGCAGGCAGAGTTCCATATCTTGTGACCTTTCATACGCTTATAGTTTTTTACTCATGTTGAGTCGTGCACGGAGAATGTCAAAGACATATTTGTATTTTGAATTATGCAGCTATCCAGCTTTTTATCTATGCATCTTCAATGACAGCAGCTGTTGCAGCTGCTCAGGAAGTTTGAAAAGGGCTTAAATTAATTTTAGTTTTCCTGTATGTATAATGTATACAATATAAAAGTGAATGTTTTGAACGATAAATAAGTTTTAACTGTTGAAGATTGTTGAGCAGAGTTTGCTAGTGATCATTCGTAGTGCAGCTGTTTTGTTGGGTTATTATTGACTTGACGTGATTTGTAGTATAGATCCGCAGGCACAAGTACAATAGTTGAGGTAATGAAATATTAAAGAGTCGCACGAAGTAATGGAAAAGGATAAGAGTACCCGGAATGGAAAAAAAAAATGTCAGGGATACTATGAGAATGAGATTAGCAACAGGAGTCAGAGACAAATCATGGTCATGGCAGCTGGAGGACATTGTGGCACACAAGACCAAAACCATGATGTTCAGGTTGATGTTGGAAAAGTGAGTCAAAAGTAACATTACTGAGATAAGATGATGTATTTTCCTCTGCAAATTAATCCAAGTAGTGGCAAGTGCAGTGGAGGAAAAAAGACTGCAAACATTATTACGAAGAAAGAAAAACAAATTGACGTTGACGAAGAGTGAAGACAACTTGTACTAGTGACTGAGTGGAAAATATGAGGTGTTGGAGTGTCAGAGGAGGACATGTTCAGCAAAGAATTACCTCAGATGTTGATACTCTAGGAACTGGAAATACTTTTCCATTTGAAGGAATAAACCTCCCATTCACCAGGTGCCCCATGACCCCATGACCCCATGACCTCCCATGACCCCATGACCTCCCATGACCCCATGACCTCCCATGACCTCCATGACCCCATGACCCCATGACCTCCCATGACCCCATGACCTCCCATGACCCCATGACCTCCCATGACCCCATGACCCCATGACCCCATGACCTCCCATGACCCCATGACCTCCCATGACCCCATGACCTCCCATGACCCCATGACCCCATGACCTCCCATGACCCCATGACCTCCATGACCCCATGACCTCCCATGACCCCATGACCTCCCATGACCCATGACCCCATGACCCCATGACCTCCCATGACCTCCGTGACACCCATGACCTCCCATGACCCCATGACCTCTCACATGACCCATGACCTCCCATGACCCATGACCTCCCATGACCCATGACCTCCCATGACCCCATGACCTCCCATGACCCCATGACCTCCCATGACCCCATGACCTCCCATGACCCCATGACCTCCCATGACCCCATGACCTCCCATGACCCCATGACCTCCCATGACCCCATGACCCCATGACCCCATGACCTCCCATGACCCCATGACCTCCCATGACCCCATGACCTCCCATGACCCCATGACCTCCCATGACCCCATGACCTCCCATGACCCCATGACTCCCATGACCCCATGACCTCCCATGACCCATGACCTCCCATGACCCCATGACCTCCCATGACCCCATGACTTCCCATGACCCATGACCTCCCGTGACCCCATGACCTCCCATGACCCCATGACCTCCCATGACCCCATGACCTCCCATGACCCCATGACCTCCCATGACCCCATGACCTCCCATGACCCCATGACCTCCCATGACCCCATGACCTCCCATGACCCCATGACCTCCCATGACCCCATGACCTCCCATGATCCACACGGAACAGTGTTTCTTATTAATATATAATTATAAGCATCGTATTAGGAAATTCTTCTGTAAACACCAACTATATTACATTCTTCAAGTTTTGAAGTACTTGGTCTTTGATATTTTAAGTCCTTAGGACTGTTTATGACTTAATAGGGAAGAGTTGTCAAGTTGTCAAGTTGTCAAGTTGTCAAGTTAAAGAATACAAGTCACAAGACCGTACCCGAAACATTTGACATCTAGCAACAAAGTCACATCACCCTGGCTGGAACAATTAACATCTAGCCCATAAAGTCACATTACAGTAACTGGAACAACTGAGAAATAGCCCACAGTAACAATACAGTGGTTGGAACAATTGATAACTAGCCCAAAAAATGGCTAGGCTGTGGATGTCACAATTAAAACTAATTTGCAAGGTTACTAGTTGTGGGTGGAGCAATTGACAACTAGCATAAAAAGCCAATGTTGTGGCTGGAACATTTTGAAGCTTGCTCACATAATCGCGAAGCTGGAGCTGGAACACTTGACAACTAGCCCACTAAGTCACAGTTCCATGGCTGGAACAATTAAGCACAATTCTCAAAATCCCAATACCGTTTTTGGAACGATTGACAACTATCCCACAATGTCATAATATCATGACAGGAACAACTGACAACTAGTCTACAAGAGCAAATAGATGATGTTGGAAGAATCCAAAACTAGTCCTCATTCACATTGCAGTTGCTGGAACACTTAACAACTAGCTCGTAAAGTCACAGCACTGTCGATGGTACAACTCGCAATTACTCGACATGTCACAATTCCATGGCTGGAATAATGCACACCCAGGAAGCAACAGGCTTACTGACCCATACTTGGCAAGGCCATTTCAGAACCAACTAACCAACAAAAATATTTGCCCAACCCATCTCCAGCGCCACCCAAGCAACAAGTCCAGATAATATCCCCCTTCTCAACCAATGTGCAAGTCCCGCTCGAATCCAACCCCTCTCACTCATAAGAACACACTAAGAAATAACACTGCAACAGACCAACCGGCTCACACTAGGCAAATTCCCTTCAAACCCAAAACCAAACCCACGAACAAAACCACCTGCCCAACCCACCTTTAACTCCATCCATAGGAATGAGTTTTGATAATCAGGGCGTTGTTAAAAAGTATACTGAAGGAGCTGAAGCACCTGATCCATCACATGAGCACCAATGGAGATGAAGCACCTGGTCCATCACCAGGGCACTGAATGAGCTGAAGCACCTGGTCCATCACCAGGGCACTGAATGAGCTGAAGCACCTGGTCCATCACCAGGGCACTGAATGAGCTGAAGCACTGGTCCATCACAGGGCACTGAATGAGCTGAAGCACCTGGTCCATCACCAGGGCACTGAATGAGCTGAAGCACCTGGTCCATCACCAGGGCACTGAATGAGCTGAAGTACCTGGTCCATCACCAGGGCACTGAATGAGCTGAATCACCTGGTTCATCACCAGGGCACTGAATGAGCTGAAGCACCTGGTCCATCACCAGGGCACTGAATGAGCTGAAGCACCTGGTCCATCAGGGCACTGAATGAGCTGAAGTACCTGGTCCATCACCAGGGCACTGAATGAGCTGAAGTACCTGGTCCATCACCAGGGCACTGAATGAGCTGAAGTACCTGGTCCATCACCAGGGCACTGAATGAGCTGAATCACCTGGTTCATCACCAGGGCACTGAATGAGCTGAATCACCTGGTTCATCACCAGGGCACTGAATGAGCTGAAGCACCTGGTCCATCACCAGGGCACTGAATGAGCTGAATCACCTGGTTCATCACCAAGGTACTGAATGAGCTGAAGCACCTGGTCCATCACCAGGGCACTGAATGAGCTGAATCACCTGGTTCATCACCAAGGTACTGAATGAGCTGAAGCACCTGGTCCATCACCAGGGCACTGAATGAGCTGAATCACCTGGTTCATCACCAAGGTACTGAATGAGCTGAAGCACCTGGTCCATCACCAAGCCTTTGAAAGAGCTGAAACAGTTACTCCATCACCAAAGTACTGAGGAAGCCAAAGCACCTGGTCCATCACCAAAGTACTGAGGAAGCCAAATCACCTGGTCCATCACCAAAGTACTGAGGAAGCCAAAGCACCTGGTCCATCACCGGGACACTGAATGAACCAAAACACCTGATCCATCACCAGGCCGAGATCAGTTGAGATCTTTCCAACCTAATATCAGATCATGAGGAACGACAGAGGGAACAAAGGGGGAGGAGGAACTGCAATGCTCATAAAAAATAGTGGAGTTCTGAGGAGTTGGAAGGAGCATACAGAGGGGAAGCAAGGGACTACATGGTAGGAACACTTCAGACTGGGGTTTCCAAGGTGGTGATTACACTGATGTAAAACCCGCCAATGAATAGCAAGAGGCCAAGACAAGAGTACGATGATAACAATAGAGCAATGGTTGAGAAACTAGCTGAGATTGCCAGAAGGACCTACATGGGCAGGACAAAGTTACTAGTAATGGGTTATTTCAATCACAAGGAAATTGACTAGGAAAACCTGGAGCCACATAGGGGACCAGAAACCTGGAGGGCCAAGATGATGCAAGTGGCACTGGAAAACCTCATGCATCAACCTGTTAGGGACACAACCAGGAAGAAAGGAGAGGATGGACCAACATAGCTGGATCTCATATTCACCTTGAGTAGCTTAGACATTGGGTATATCACATATGAAAGGCCACTTGGAGCTAGTGATAAGGTGGTCCTGAGCTTTGAATACATTGTAGACCTTAAAGTAGAGAGGGAAAAAACTTGAGTAGGATGGGAGAAGCCAAACTACAAAAGAGGAGACAACACAGGTACGAGAAATTTCCTGCATGAGGAATAGTAGGAGAGAGAACTTGTGGGAAAAATAATGAATGAAATGATGGAATGCATGACCACAAAATGCAAAGAGGTGGAGGAGAAGTTCGTTCCCAAGGGCAACAGAAAAAAATGGAGAGACCAAAACAAGCTCTTGGTTCACCTAAAGATGTGCGTTAGAGAATGGAAAAAGTATAAAAGACAAAAGTCCGAAGAAAATAAGGAGTTCAATCCCCGCCCGTTTGTTAGCAATCGTGTCATTACAATTTTGTGAGTCGGGAGATTATTCGAAAAGCCAGAAACGAATTAGCATGGATAAGGAGGGAGACCAAGCAGCAGTACAAAAATGACATAGCATCGAAAGTCAAATCTGATCCGAAGCTGTTGTACAGCCACATCAGGAGGAAAACAATGTTCAAGGACCAGGTAATCAGGTTGAAAAGTGAAGGAAGGAGGAGAATTTACAAGAAACGACGGAGAAGTATGTAAAGAGATAAACACGAGACTTAAGGAAGTATTTTCAGTTTAGACAGCCTGGACTACAGTAGGGTACATCAACAGATGTTGGACTGTGAACTAAATACCTCAAAGGCGGTGAGGATTGAACAACATCTATCTATGGTTCCTAAGAGAGGGAGCAGAGACGAGGTATGTGACACTAACAACAATCTTCAACACATCTGTCGAAAAGGGGCAACTACCTGAAGTGTGGGAGACAGCTAATGTAGTCCCTATCTTTAAGAAAGGAGACAGGCAGGTAGCATTAAACTACAAACCAGTATCATTGGTCTGTCATGGAGAATCTTATCAGAAAGAGACTGGTCGAGCACCTAGAAAGGAATGAACTTATTCATGATAACCAGCAAGGTTTCAAAGAGAGGAAATCCTCTGTCACAAACCTATTGGAGTTTTACTAAAAGGTGACAGAAGTAAGGCAGGAGAGAGAGGGGTGGGTAGATTATATTTTCTTGAACTGTAAGGTCTGCAACACAGTTCCATACAAAAGATTAGTGCAAAAGCTGGAGGAGCTGGCTGGAAAGGTGCTGTAATGGATCAGAAAGGAAACATCGAGGGATGGTACGTGATGAGGTGTCAGAGTGGGCGCCTGTGAGGAGCGGGTTTCCACCAGTGTCAATTCTAGGGCCGGTGGTGTTTCTGGTATATGTGAATGACTTAATTGAAGGGACAGTTTCAGAGGTCACCCTGTTTGCAGACGTTATGAGGCTAATGCGGATAATTCAAGTTGATGAGGGTGAGGTAGAACTACAAAAGGATCTGAACAGGCTGCAAGGATGGTCCAACAACTGGCTCCTGGAGTTTAACCTCATCAAGTGCAAAGTCAAAGATGATAAATTTGACACATATGCAACTCTTGGGTATCTTTATTGAGGAAACGTTTCGCCACTCAGTGGCTTCATGAGTCCATACGTAGGAGAAACTTGAAGAACAGGAGAAGAATGAGGTAATCAGTCCCTCAGCCTTGAGTCGATGTGTTCAGTCCATCAATCTTGAATAGAATACGGCATATCAGCGGAGAAGCAGCTTATAAACCGTATGGCAGGAGAGGTGCAGCAGTCATAGGTGGTGTCACATTTGTTCAATGTGGAAGTAGGTCATGCCCAAGAATTAGGCAAGCGAAGCCACTGTGTGGCGAAACGTTTCCTCAATAAAGATACCCAAGAGTTGCATATGTGTCAAATTTATCAACATGTCGGTTCTCTGAACCATTCATCTACAAAAGTGCAAAAGAGCAAAGACTGTAAACCGTACTCAAGGAAAAGGATCTTTGGGTGAGTATAATTCCTAGCACGTCTCCTGAGGCGAACATCAACCAAATAACTGCTGAAGCATATGGGCGCCTGGCAAACCTAAGAATAGTGTTTCCATACCTTAGCACGGAATCTTTTGAAACTCTGCACCGTGTACGTCAGGGCCATATTGGAGTATGCAGCACCAGTATGAAACCCCCACCTGGTCGAGCATGTCAAGAAATTTGAGAAAATGCAAAGATTTGCAAAAAGACTAGTCACGGAGCTAAGTTGTATGTCCTACGAGGAGAAGTTAAGGGAAATCAAACTGACGACACTGGAGGACAGGAGTAGACAGTAGAACATGATAACGACATAAAATATTGAGAGGAACTGAAAAAAGTAGATTGGGACAGGATGTTTCAGAGATGGAACACAGCAACTAGACGTCACAACTGAAGGTTGAAGACTCACGTGAGTCACTGAGATGTTAGGAAGTATTTCTTCAGCCATAGAGTTGTTAGGAAGTGAAACAATGTAGTGGAGGCAGGATCCATACATAGTTTCAAGAAGAGATACGATAATTATCATGGAGCAGATAGTGAACCTAGTAGTGACCAGCAAACAGGCAGGGCCAGGAGCTGCGAATCGACCCCTGCAACCACAAATAGGTTAGTACAAATAGGTAAGTGTACAGTAATGTCTAAGTTAATCTAATTAACGTTTTATTCATTTACAAAATAACCTCTTGACGCTGGTGGGTTAAGTGACTGTCACTTGATGACAGTCACTTGATGACAGTCACTTGATGACAGTCACTTGATGACAGTCACTTGATGACAGTCACTTGATGACAGTCACTTGATGACAGTCACTTGATGACAGTCACTGGCCGAGCTCACGACTTCTCTCCAATATGGATGATTGTTCCACTTGTTTTTTGGCCTAAATAGTAGAAAATTCTTTCTTAACTTTTAGTTATTAAGTTGAATGAATTAATGGTAAATTATTTTCAATTATTCGCTATAGCAGCAAGTTGATAATTTTGGTAGTAAGCTGATAATGACTGTAATAAACGCTTCTAGTGTTTTATATGTCTTACAGATATACAGCTATATCATTAATTAACAAATACATTTTCCTTGTAGGACGCGCTGGTCTGTGTCTGGGTCTTACATCTAGCTCAGTAGGACTCCAACACCGGGTGGTGAACTCGGCCAAGGCTGCCTCCTATCCTTCCTACACTTCTTCCGCTTCTGCGTCATCCTCTGCTTCCTCAAAGAGCCGTAGCCGGGATAGAATAGGCTCCCTCAGTATCGTCCACGAGGTGGCCAAGGATAGCACTCACCTGACACTCTACGGTATAGAGGTGCCCGTATATAAGTTCAGAGGGGAGGATGCAGAGCTACAGTGTATGTATGACCGGGGTACTGAGCCGCTCTACTCCGTCAAGTGGTACAAAGACGATAGAGAGTTTTACAGGTTGGTGCTTCTCATGTTTGTAGTGACACTGGAATTAAAAAAAATGTTTTAAACATAAGAACATAAGAAAGGAGGAACACTGCAGCAGGCCTGTTGGCCCATACTAGGCAGGTCCTTTACAAATCATCCCAATAACAAACATTTGACCAACCCAACTTGTTACTGACTTCGTTAACAATATAAACAATACAGTACTCATACCAGCATTTACAAAACCAACAAGACTGTGACAAGTGCAACCATAATTGACCATATATGGACAAACATACTAGCACCCCTTAAAGTGGGGATAATCACGACCAGCATTACTGACGACTTCTCAACTTTCCTCCTAACAAACATTTATAAGCAACCAATGGAATATAATAAGTTCTCCTTTCGGCTCCATGATAAGTCATCAATAAGTAACTTCACTGCAGAACTAAGCTCAGTTGACTGGCCTACAGAATTTTCCTATTCCGCTGGTATCGATGAATGGGTAGGGATATTTCTGAACAAAATTCAAGGACTATATAACATAATTTTTCCCATAAAAGCTAAACGGATCACCAATAAACGACTAAGTTGCCCATGGCTTACTAACAACATCCTAAGGTGCATCAACATGAAACATCAATATAGGAAATAATATAGAGGGGGCTTAATAACTAAACAATTTATCAAGCACTATAAGTCAGTCCTCACCAACTTAATCAGAAAGTTCAAGCCACTTCACTATTCTAATAGATTCACTGAAAAGAGAGGAGACATGAAAAAGATCTGGAAGACACTTGTCCTAGATCCTGGGCGCCACAAACCAAACAGAGATAGTAATGTTATACTAACTAAACCAAACAAACAGAAACTCTAGCCAATTGATACAGCTAACAAGTTAAATGACTTCTCAACCATAGGATCAAATCTCGCCAGTAAAATTCCAATTACCAATGCCCGAGCTAAGGATTGTCTAGACGGAAACTTCCCAACATCACTTTGTCTTACAGAGCCCACTGAGGTTGCCATGATTATTAATGTAACCCAAGTAGCACCACTACTGTATAATTGAGTGGCTCTGATCCTTTCACCCACCGTTGCATTACTCTTCAACAAATCACTAGAAACCAACACTTTCCCGGCATCACTCAAACTAGCAAGGATTACAACAGTACACAAAGGTGGTGACCCAACAGATGTAAACATTTATAGGTCAATATCAAACTTTCTTTTACTTTCCAAAAATCTTTGAGAAACTCGTACACAAAAGGTTATACTCCTTCATAACATCACAAAGCATCTTCATCCCCTGCCAGTTGGGCTTCAGGAGAAACAAAAGCACAAATGAAGCAATAATAAAAATGCTAGACGTACTTTACACAGCAGTAGATCCTCAAGCTTGATCATTATGGTATAAGAGGTCATGCACATGCATATATCAAGTCGTAACTAACTGATAGAAAGCAGTACATAAAGGTGGTGACCCTACAGATGTAAACAACTATAGGCCAATATCAAACTTACCATGGCTATCCAAAATCTTTGAGAAACTCGTGCACAGGAAACTGTATTCATTTATAACTGCACAAAACATACATACATACTAATGATGCAATTGTAAAAATGCTAGATCTGCTTTACACAGCATTGGAAAATAAGGAATATCCGCTAGGAATTTTTATTGACCTATGAAAAGCTTTTGACACAGTAGACCACGGCATCCTACTGCACAAACTTGACCATTATGGTATAAGAGGCCATGAGCTTGCTTATTTCAAATCCTACCTTACTAATAGGTATCAGTATGTCACCATTAAAGACACGGCATCATCAACACGGCCACTTGATACTGGAGTTCCGCAGGGAAGTGTCCTTGGTCCCCTGCTCTTCCTCATTTACTTCAATGATCTTCCAAACATATCCCAACACCTGAAACCCATTCTCTTTGCTGACGACACGACTTATGTCATCTCTCACTCTAATCTTGCAACCCTCAACACCATTGTTAATGAGGAACTGCTCAAAATATCAACCAATAAACTTACACTTAACACTTACAAAACCTACTATATTATGTTTGGTAACAGAGCATGTGTTGCGCAACTAAACATTAAGATCGACAACACTCTAATTGCCAGACATAATGAGGGCAAATTCCTAGGCCTATACCTCGACAACAATCTGAATTTCAGTACCCATATCCAACACATATCAAAAAAAGTTTCCAAAACAGTTGGGATCCTCTCCAAGATACGATACTACGTGCCGCAAACTGCTCTTCTCACACTATACCATTCACTCATTTATCCATACCTCACCTATGCTATTTGTGCTTGGGGATCAACTGCAGCAATACACCTAAAGCCAATAATAACTCAACAAAAAGCCGCAGTAAGAATTATCACTAAATCCCATCCCTGGCAACATCCCCCCCACTCTTCATAGGTCTAAACTTACTCCATGTTCAGAACATCCACACTTACTACTGTGCAGTCTACATATACAGGACCTTAAATTCCAATATTAACCTTGACCTAAAATGCTTTCTTTATAGTTGTGACAGGACCCACAAGCATAACACCAGACACAAACATCACTATGACATTCCCCGTGTCCGACTATACCTTTACAAAAATTCAATGTATGTCAAAGGCCCTAAAATCTGGAACACCCTATCTGAAAACTCTAGAACTGCAGACACATTCATCTCCTTCAAAACTACCGTTAGAAAACAGAAATATGTATCTTAATCTTAAAATAATGATTCCTAACTAGTCACAAGTTTGCCTGTGATACTCCAATATAGAAATTATGTATTGTGCCAAAACAAAATCATTCACATTGCTATACTCAAACTAGTTTAGTCACTTAGTATTTAGTCACTTAGTATTTAGTCAACTTACTCCACAATTTATAATAATTTAGGGTTAAGAATTAATCTAAGTTTGCCCGAAATGCCTAGCCATGCTAGGTGTTCTAGTGGCCCCCTCTGTAATTAGTATTTTATTACATGTAAACCACACAATAACCAAAATCTGTAAACCCCGCATTGTAATCCTTATACAGAATAAACTTTGATTTGGTTTGATTTGAATACGTCTCTGTCAAGGATCCAACTTCCTCAACAAGACCCCTGGGCACTGGTGTACCACAGGATCCAACTTGCTCAACAAGACCCCTGGGCACTGGTGTACCACAGGATCCAACTTGCTCAACAAGACCCCTGGGCACTGGTGTACCACAGGATCCAACTTGCTCAACAAGACCCCTGGGCACTGGTGAACCACAGGATCCAACTTGCTCAACAAGACCCTGGGCACTGGTGTACCACAGGATCCAACTTGCTCAACAAGACCCCTGGGCACTGGTGTACCACAGGATCCAACTTGCTCAACAAGATCAACTCACGTTCTTTCCTCACGTTCTCTAGCTCTTTCCTCAACTTCTCTATCCTTTGCTCTTTCCTCAAGTTCTCTTAATTTAACTTGTTCCTCACGTACTTTAGCTCTCTCCTCAAGTCTATCACACTCCTTTTTCTCCTCTCTCTTTCTTGATTTTCTCTTTCAATTCGTTCTCTCTCCTTTTTATCCTCTCTTTCGATTTCTCTCTCTCCTTTTTCTCCTCTCTCTCTATTCATTCTCTCTCCTTTTTCTCCTCTCTTTCTCTTTCTAACTGTCTTTCTTGGTTCTCTCTCTCTATTCTTTCTCTCTCCTTTTCAATTCTTTCCTGGATCTTAGCACTAATGAAAGCTTCTAAATTTTTCCCCGTTATTCCTAACTTACTCCCAGCATTCATCCAAAACTGGTATTCCTCCATACTTGCAAGAATAACTTAAACTACCAGGGGAAAATGAAACGGATATATCAAAGAAAATGGAGGGTTCAATTCCTGCTCCGCTCAAACTGTAAATAAATCGGAGGGTTCGATCCCTGCTTCGATTAAACAGTATATGTGAATGAAAACGGAGGGTTCTATGCCGGCTCCGAGCAAACGGTAAGTAGAATGGGGTCCCTTGACCATCCAATCTTCTCACCAACAAAAAATCAAGAGTGTCCTACAACAGTTCCCTTGTTATAATAAAGAGCTCAATGAAACAATTTGTCACTGGAAAATCTTGGGTCCCTAGAGTCTATTCCTCCAAATCGTTTCAAGCTCAAAAATAAAGGTGACAGAATTAACTAGTATATCCTGCCTTGACTTGACTTACAATAAACTGAGACTATAACAATCACCAAATCTTTTAAATACCTGTACTGTAGTCCTACCATAGAGAATGATTACTCATGGCTGGTGGTAACCATCTGTGGTATGCGGCGTTGAAGTTTCAATGGTAGATTCGAGATGGAGTTGAATCTTGATTCAGTAGAGTTGATCCTGGCAAGGTCGCCACTTGTGAAGGCTTACTCAGCCCTGTAACAACTTCAGACAGTATTACCAAGGCTGGCTCCTCCTCAGGAAAATTAATGAATAGAAAAAGAAATAATTCACAAAGATAAACACTTTATTATTTATTAATGCAAAGATAAAACATTGAAATATGAAGGTGTATCCTACTTTAAAGAAAAATGAAAAATTAAATGAAAAAATGACATTTGAATTCAACGCTAATATGTACAATTATACTGGGGTGTCTGGTGGAGGTTGACACTGTCTTGTAGAAATTGTAGCCGTTGCTGATGATGTGGGGGGTCACAGGTGTTGGTGACAACCCAACGACTAGTTCTTCACAGAGTCTATAGCCTTGAATAGTCAGTCCAGATGACAGAAAAGCAGGTTCTTTACCACTACAAAGATGAGGGGTTGTCTGCTGTCGCCTACAGTTAATCAGGTAGGTAGATCCAAAAAGTGATGTCTCCGAACTTTTGCAAAAGTCCTTCTCCTTCAACACTTCTCGTTGGTTGGCAGATGACCCGATCTGTCATTCCAAGCTGGAAAGAGAGACAGGTTACCTGCAAGTTTATTATTGGTCAAAAGTGAAGCTTTCAACCAATAAATCCACTAGAATAGGAGCAGAGGCTTTTACTTACAGTTGTGCTGGGAGCTGTGAGTCAAGTGATTACTGTTTGGCCGGAGCCCAACACGTCACCTTTCGGGGTGGGGAGAAAGGAGGGGATAGCGGGAGCTAGATTTACCCTACCTTAACAAGCAGCCGGCAATCAAACTATCGTTACCATATACTCGCTCGCTACTCCTATCTGTTGAACTTTTCCCTCACAGAGACAGAAGGGTCTCCAGAAAGATGGAGAGGTGGAATCCACCATGGGTCCTGAGAGTGGGAGCAGAGGTGCTATGCGTGCCATTAACATCAATGTTCAACACATCTATCGAAACAGGACGACTACCTGACGTATGGAAACAGCAAACGTAGTCCCAGTTTTTAAAAAGGAGACAGACATGAAGCATTAAACTGCAGACCGGTGTCACTGACATATGCAGTATGCAAAGTCATGGAGAAAATTATCAAGAGAAGAGTGTTGGAGCACCTTGAAAAGAAAGAGCTTGTCAACGACAACCACGACGATTTCAGAGATGGGAAATCCTGAGAAATCCCTTAAAGAAGTGATCTTAAACGTCTGGACTGTCTGCTAGATGATAAGGAGAACAATAAAGAAGATGAATAAATTGGATCCAGAGATATGGAAGGAGAAGTAATGGGAAGAAGAGAGTGAGAAGCCAACAATTATTCATGGGCTTCAGGAGGCTGAAGAGACAGCCTATGATGAAAGAAGACTTTTGGAGAAAAAAGAGATTGAGATTATCATTGCAGTAATTGGACAGAAGGACATGTCCCAGCTAACAGATTTTCACCGAATTAAGGGGTATTCCAGGGAAAAAAATCGCACAGCTAAATTTATATTCAAAACAGAAGTGGTACAAAGCAGGATACCTACAACAGAAACCAATATCAGAGAGTTTACCTCGGTTACGATAAAGACCAAAAAGAATGAGAACTACTGTGAGTGAGAGTAAGAAGACATCAGTGAAGGGAAAGAGAGAGAGGGTAGCCATCAACAGACAGAAAAACTCACTCTCAGGGGAACATTAAACATGGGTAGAACAAAGCTAATCGTCATGGGGGATTTCAATTTATTGGGAAAACCTAGAGCCACATGGGGGAACAGAAACGTGGAGGGCTAAGATACTGGAAACAGGGTTGGAACACTGCATACTCCAATATGTGAGGAATACAACCAGAGACAGAGGACAGGATGTACCAGCAAGGCTAGACCTCATATTCACCTTGAACAGTTCAGACGAGAGACCCCTTGGCGCTAATGATCATGTGGCCCTGAGTTTCGAATACTTCGTAGAGTTAACAGCGGAGAATGAAGCAGCACGAGGACAAGAGAAGCCAAACTTCAAAAAAAGGGAACTAACAGGTATGGTATGAGGCAATTCCTGCATGAAGTGCATTGGGAAAGGGAACTAAAGGGAAAGACAGTAAAGGAAATGATGGAACAAGTGACCACAAAGTGCATGCAGGCAGAGGAAAAGTTCATACCAATGGGTAACAGAAGAAAATGGAACGACCAGAATGAGCCCATGGTTTACCTGGAAGTGTAAAGAGGCCAAAGCCAAGTGTCCATGATCATGGAAAAAGTACAGAATGCAAAAGACTCAAGAAAACAGGAAGTTCAGCAGAAGCACCAGAAACGAATATGCATGGATAAGGACAGAGGCCCAGCAGCAATACAAAAATAACAGCATCAACAGCCACATCTGACCCAGAGTTGTTATACAGTCACACAGCCAGCAAGTCCACACTGCACATAATCAAGAAGGTGAAGAAACTGCTAGGTGAACTAGGTACCTCAAAGGCGGTGGGCTCAGATACCATCTTTCCATGGATCCTTAGAGACAGAGCAGAGGAACTATGTGTGCAGCTACCAGCAATCTTCAATAAATACATCGAAACGGGTCAACTGCCTAAGGTGTGGAAGACATAACATGAAGTCACAGTTTTTAAGAAAGGAGACAGACAGGCAGCACTAAACTACAGACCAGTGTCACTGGCATGTATAGTATGTAAAGTCATGGAGAAGATTATCAAAAGAAGAGTGGTGGAGCACATAGAAACAATTGAGCTAATACATGACAACCAGCACAGCTTCAGGGAAGGGAAATCTCGTGTCCCAAATCTTCTTGAGTTCTACGACAAGGTAAGAGAAGTAACACCGAAAAAAGACGGATAGGTAGATTGCATCTTTTTGGACTGTAAGAAGGCTTTCGACACAGTACCACACAATAGACTGGTTCAAAAACTAGTGGAGCAGGCAGGAATAGTGGGGAAAGCACTGTAATGGATCAGGTAATACCTGCCAGAGAGGAAACAACTAGTGTTGGTACGTTTTGAGGTGCCAGAGTGAGCACACGTGTCGAACACATATAGGTGAGCACACACACACATCAAGATAGAGAAAAGGCAAAAGTTTTCAACAAGATTAGACCAGAGCTTAGGGGCATGTCCTACAAGGAGGACAGGAGGGATAGAGTGAATATAATAACGACGTATTAAATACTGAGAGGAAATGTCAAGGTGGACATGGCCAGAATGTATAAAAATGAGATACAGGAACAAAGGGACATAACTCAGACGAGTTATAGGGATGTAGAGCTGTCACGAAGTGGAACACTCTGGAGGGTGTATTGAAAGCAGGATCAGCACGAAGCTTTAAGAAGAGATATAGTAAAGCTCTTGGAGCTTGGAGAGTGTAGTTCTAGTAGAGGCCAGCGAAGAGGCAGAGACAGGAGCTTTGAATCGGCCCTTGCAATCACATATAGGTGAGTACACACTCACACTTGTCAACACAATGGCGTGATAGTCATTTACTGAGTGTAGGCAGACGTTGCTTCTCGTCTGTCGAGAGAACTAACAAAAACATGTTGGTCATTACAGGTACTTGTTCAAGACTCAGTCACCCAAGACAACCTTCTCTACGCCTGGAGTCAGCATCGATGTGAGTCTTACTTCCCTCCTTATTCTTCTACAAGACCTCAAACCTTGTGAAGTAAATGAAATGTCGGTACAACGTAGTATCTAGATGTACACTGCTGCTTCATATTTAAGTCAACTCATAGTCAATAAATCACTTCATCAATTCATCGTAGAGAGACAGATAATGGACGGAGAGAAGGATAGAAGAAATATTAGTTGTGTTTGTGTTTTCCTTCATTTCTTACCACCAGAGTACAATAACTCTCACAAACTCTAAATCTCATTTTCATGTTATACTTTCTGGCTTAAATAAAAAAGCTTATCTCAAAGCTTTTCCATCTATAAATTATAAATAGTATACAAGTATAAAATACAATTTTTGTTAGCTGTAAGTCAGAACTTTAATACTCTGGAGAGTGGCATAGTGGAGGCAGGATCCATACGTAACTTTAAGAAGAGGTACGACAAGGCTCAGGGAGCAGGAAGAGTTACCTAGTAGTGACCGGTGAAGAGGAGGGACCAGGAGCTATGAATCGACCCCTGTAACCACAATGATAACGACATATAAAATACTGCGCGGAATAGACAAGGTGGACAAAGACAGGAAGTTCCAGAGATGGAACACAGAAACAAGGGGTCACAACTGGAAATTGAAGACCAGATGAGTCAAAGGGATGTTAGGAAGTATTTCTTCAGTCACAGAGTTGTCAGGCAGTGGAATAGCCTAGAAAGTGACGTAGTGGAGGCGGGAACCATACATAGTTTTAAGACGAGGTTTGATAAAGCTCATGGAGCGGGGAGAGAGAGAGGGCCTAGTAGCAATCAGTGACGAGGCAACCACATATAGATCAGTACGCACACACACATGCGCACTCACGCACGCACGCATACACACGCACGCGCACACACACACACACACACACACAGTACACTACCAGGTCCCCCACCCTCACAGGCCCCCCAAACCACAGTGTTGGAGAGGAAACTGAAGGTATGGTACACAAACGCTGATGGAATAACAAATAAGTGGGAGAAGTGGCACGAAAGAGTTAAAGAGGCTTCAGCAGACATCATAGCTCTCACAGAATCAGAATCTGGTATCCCAACGGGATACCAAATCCTGAGGAAAGACAGAGGGAACAGGGGGCGGAGGAGTGGTACGGCTGATCAAAAACCGATGGAATTTTGATGAGCTGGAGAGAGGAGACAGTGGAGAAGCAAGTGGGAACGCTTCAGTCCGGAGGTCCCGAAGTGGTAATTGCAGAACAGCAGGAGGCCAAGGCAAGAGTATGACGAGAGCAATAGAGCGATGATTGGCACACTGGCTGCAGTAGCCAGAAGAGCTCATGCGTGCAGGGCAAAGCTCCTGATCATGGGTGACTTTAACCACAAGGAAATCGATTGGGAGAACTTGAAGCCACATGGGGGCCAAGATACATGGAGGGCTAAGATGATGGAGGTGGTACTGGAAAACTTCATGTACCAACACGTAAGGGACACTACAAGAGAGAGAGGAGAGGATGAACCAGCAAGACTGGACTTAGTATTCACCTTGAGTAGTGCAGATATTGAGGACATCACATACGAAAGACCCCTTGAGGCCTGCGATCATGTGGTTTTAAGCTTCGAATACACAGTAGAGCTACAAGTGGAGGGGGAAGCAGGAAGACCCAGGCGAATGAAGCCAAACTACAAGAAAGGGGACTACAAGGGAATGAGGAACTTCCTGAATGGGGTTCAGTGGGACAGAGTACTGGCAGGGAAGCCAGTTAATGAGATGATGGAATATGTAACAACAATATGCAAGGAAGCTGAGGAGAGGTTTGTACCCAAGGGTAACAGGAATAATGAAAAAGCCAGGATGAGCCCATGGTTCACCCAAAGGTGCAGGGAGGCAAAAACCAAGTGTGCTTGGGAGTGGAAGAAGTATTAAAGGCAAAGGACCCAGGAGAAAAAGGAGAGCAGTCGTACTGCCAGAAATGAATATGCACAGATAAGAAAGGAGGCCCAACGACAATATGAAAACGACATAGCAGTGAAAGCCAAATCTGACCCGAAGCTGTTATACAGCCACATCAGGAGGAAAACAACAGTCAAGGACCAGGTAATCAGACTAAGGAAGGAAGGAGGAGAGACAACAAGAAATGACCATGAAGTATGTGAGGAACTCAACATGAGATTCAAAGAAGTGTTCACAGAGGAGACAGAAGGGGCTCCAGAAAGACGGAGAGGTGGGGCACACCACCAAGTGCTGGACACAGTACACACAACCGAGGATGAAGTGAAGAGGCTTCTAAGTGAGCTAGATACCTCAAAGGCAATGAGGTCGGATAACATCTCTCCATGGGTTCTGAGAGAGGGAGCAGAGGCGCTATGTTTACCCCTAACAACAATAATCAATATATATATCCAAATAGGGAGATTGCCTGAGGTATGGAAGACAGCAAATGATGTCCAAATTTTTAAAAAAGGAGACAGACATGAAGCACTAAACTACAGACCAGTGTCACTGACATGTATAGTATGCAAAGTCATGGAGAAGATTATCAGGAGAAGAGTGGTGGAACACCTAGAAAGGAATGATCTCATCAACAGCAGTCAACATGGTTTCAGGGACGGGAAATCCTGTGTCTCAAACCTATTGGAGTTCTATGACAGGGTGGCAGCAGTAAGACAAGAGAGAGAGGGGTGGGTAGATTGCATTTTCTTGGACTGTAAGAAGGCGCTTGACATAGTTCCACACAGATTAGCGCAAAAACAAGAGGACCAGGCAGGAATAACAGGAAATGCACTACAATGGATCAGGGAATACTTGTCAGGAAGACAGCAGCTAGTCATAGTACATGGCGAGGTGTCAGACTGGGCGCCTGTGACCAGCGAGGTCCCACAGGGGTCAGTCCTAGGACCAGTGCTGTTTCTGGTATTTGTGAACGACATGACGGAAGGGATAGACTCCGAAGTGTCCCTGTTTGCAGATGACGTGAAGCTGATGAGAAGAATTCATTCGATCGAAGACCAGGCAGAACTACAAAGGAATCTGGACAGGCTGCAGACCTGGTCCAGCAATTGGCTCCTGGAGTTCATCCCCACCAAGTGCAAAGTCATGAAGATTGGGGAAGGGCAAAGAAGACCGCAGATGGAGTACAGTCTACGGGGCCAGAGACTACAAACCTAACTCAAGGAAAAAGATCTTTGGGTGAGTATAATACCAGGCACATCGCCTGAGGCGCACATCAACCAAATAACTGCTGTAGCATATGGGCGCCTGGCAAACCTCAGAACAGCATTCCGACATCTTAATAAGGAATCGTTCAGGACCCTGTACACCCTGTACGTTAAGCCCATACTGAAGTATGCGGCACCAGTTTGGAACCCACACCTAGCCAAGAACGTAAAGAAACTAGAGAAAGTGTAAAGGTTAGTAACAAGACTAGTCCCAGAGCTAAGAAGTATGTCCTACGAGGACATACCTGACCTGACGACACTAGAGAACAGGAGAGATAGGGGGGACATGATAACGACATACAAAATACTGAGAGGAATTGACAAGGTGGACAAAGACAGGATGTTCCAGAGATGGGACACAGCAACAAGGGGACACAGTTGGAAGTTGAAGACGCAGATGAATCACAGGGATGTTAGGAAGTATTTCTTCAGCCACAGAGTTGTCAGGAAGTGGAATAGTTTAGGAAGCGATGTAGTAGGGGCAGGATCCATACATAGCTTTAAGCAGAGGTATGATAAAGCTCACGGTTCAGGGAGATGACCTAGTAGCGACCAGTGAAGAGGCGGGGCCACTAGCTAGGCCTCGACCCCTGCAACCTCAACTAGGTGAGTACAACTTGGTGAGTACACACACACACATACACAGTAGTGGAGGCAGGAGCCATACATAGCTTTAAGTTGAGGTATGATAAAGCTCATGGAGCAGGGAGAGAGAGGACCTAGTAGCACTTGGTGAAGAGGTGGGGCCAGGAGCTGTGTCTCGACTCCTGCAACCACAATTAGGTGAGTACAACTAGGTGAGTACACACACACACACACACACACACACACACACACACACACACACACACACACACACACACACACACACACACACACACACACACACATATTCGTCTATTCGTAAATACAAAGTGTATCCGCAGTCATATATTTCTGGTGCAGATCCGGAGGTCCAACGAGAGGAAAGTTCTGCTTAAGAATCTCACCTTCAACTCCACTGGTGTGTATAAGTGTGAAGTGTCTGCCGACTCTCCTCATTTCCATACTTACGAAAACCAGAGCGTCATGGTAGTAGTAGGTAAGTGACACTCATAGTGACAGTGTGGTAGTACGTAAGTGACACTTATACTTATAGTGACAGTGTGGTAGTAGGTATGTGACAGTCATACTTACAGTGACAGTGTGGTAGTAGGTAAGTGACACTCATACATATAGTGACAGTGTGGTAGTAGGTGACACTCATACTTATAATGACAGTGTGGTAGTAGGTAAGTGACACTCATACTTATAGTGACAGTGTGGTAGTAGGTAAGTGACACTCATACTTATAGTGACAGTGTGGTAGTAAGTAAGTGACACTCATAGTGACAGTGTGGTAGTAGGTGAGTGACACTCATAGTGACAGTGTGGTAGTAGGTAAGTGACACTCATAGTGACAGTGTGGTAGTAGGTGAGTGACACTCATAGTGACAGTGTGGTAGTAAGTGACACTCATAGTGACAGTGTGGTAGTAGGTAAGTGACACTCATAGTGACAGTGTGGTAGTAGGTGACACTGATACTTATAGTGACAGTGTGATAGTAGGTAAGTGATACTTATAGTGACAGTGTGATAGTAGGTAAGTGATACTTATAGTGACAGTGTGATAGTAGGTAAGTGATACTTATAGTGACAGTGTGATAGTAGGTAAGTGATATTTTATAGTGACAGTGTGATAGTAGGTAAGTGATACTCATAGTGACAGTGTGATAGTAGGTAAGTGATACTTATAGTGACAGTGTGATAGTAGGTAAGTGACACTTATAGTGACAGTGTGATAGTAGGTGACACTGATACTTATAGTGACAGTGTGATAGTAGGTAAGTGATACTTATAGTGACAGTGTGGATAGTAGGTAAGTGATACTTATAGTGACAGTGTGATAGTAGGTAAGTGATACTTATAGTGACAGTGTGATAGTAGGTAAGTGATACTTATAGTGACAGTGTGATAGTAGGTAAGTGACACTTATAGTGACAGTGTGATAGTAGGTAAGTGATACTCATAGTGACAGTGTGATAGTAGGTAAGTGATACTTATAGTGACAGTGTGATAGTAGGTAAGTGACACTTATAGTGACAGTGTGATAGTAGGTGACACTGATACTTATAGTGACAGTGTGGTAGTAGGTAAGTGACACTCATAGTGACAGTGTGGTAGTAGGTAAGTGACACTCATAGTGACAGTGTGGTAGTAGGTGACACTGATACTTATAGTGACAGTGTGATAGTAGGTAAGTGATACTTATAGTGACAGTGTGATAGTAGGTAAGTGATACTTATAGTGACAGTGTGATAGTAGGTAAGTGATACTTATAGTGACAGTGTGATAGTAGGTAAGTGATACTTATAGTGACAGTGTGATAGTAGGTAAGTGATACTTATAGTGACAGTGTGATAGTAGGTAAGTGATACTCATAGTGACAGTGTGATAGTAGGTAAGTGATACTTATAGTGACAGTGTGATAGTAGGTAAGTGACACTTATAGTGACAGTGTGATAGTAGGTGACACTGATACTTATAGTGACAGTGTGGTAGTAGGTAAGTGATACTCATAGTGACAGTGTGATAGTAGGTGACACTGATACATATAGTGACAGTGTGGTGGTAGGCAAGTAACATTCATACTTACAGAGTGGTATGGTGGTATTAAGTGGCACTCATACTGTGTTGTGCATGTGTCTTAATTTCATCTTGTCGGTATTATATACAATTCTTGTACTACTACTACTACTACTACTACTACTACTACTACTACGACTACTACTACTACTACTACTACTACTACTACTACCACCACCTCTTCCTGCCTATATATAGCCGTCCTGCTCCACCTCTGTTAGTGTGACTTTGTCAATGGTCCAAGTCGGACCGAAACGTCGTCGTAAGCTTCTCTCTTTTATGTGCGGGTTATTTGTGTATCGTTCCAGTCACGGTATTGTGCCTTTTTGTTATTTATGGGTAGGTGACAAGCTCCTATTTTCACAATGACATACTTAAACACAGCAGTTAGTGTTCACCCTTCACAGCCTTGACGCTGATAAGAACAGAGTGAGGCACTGCAGTAGGCCTATCAGCCTGTGATTGACAGGTCTAATACACACTCACCCACACCCACTAATGTGCCTCTTATTAAACCTGCTCAATGTTATCATATTAATTAATAACGTTACTTTTATTGCACTCATTCTCAACTCAGCTAACAAAGCAATGCTTCCCTATAACCTTACTAAAGTTATTTATCTCCAAATGGAACCATCTGCTGAGAGTTGTGTCTTGACAACATGCTTTTAGTATTTTATTTACATTCCTTTTATTCTGCTTTTCCATTTTTACACTTTAGTCACATCCTCTCGTGATTCTCCTCTCCTCAGACTATCTTAGAAGGAAACATTTCTGTTACAGGGATCAGTTTAGTCATCGTCTCTGTTATCCAGCACACTTACAGCCATTTTGTTCAATGACACTTTATCAGTGATGTGAATAATGAAGTACAACCAGAAGATTTCTGTTACTTGTACTTCTTGATATAAATCCAAGATTTCTATTAGCTTCGTTGTGAACACTTGTGCACTGTCTACTTGGCTTTAGTTTCCTTCTCACTAGAACTCCTAAGCCTTTTTCTCACATTCATTTTAATTTATTTATTTATTTATTTATTTATTTATTTATTATTTATTTATTTATTTGAACATGATACAGAGAAGTACAAGGAATACAATTTTTAAAGTGCAGCATGCCACAGCACCTTGTATGTAGAACATTATGGGCAGCTTAAAATTAACTTAAGATTAACTAAGCAATGATATATTCAGTGGTACAAAAATTATTGTAAAACAGATAACAATTTAGTACAAATGAGTATTACAAAGACAGGTTATATGGTCATTACTGTGTTGCTGTGTAATCACTAGAATGGAGTATTATGTTAGGTAATGAAGTTAAATAGTAACAAAGTTTGATTGGTTCACAGGTTGACATTTATGAGATACAATAATGAGAAACATTTATGAGATACAAGTTATGAGATACAATTATTCAGTATTTATTTAGTTGTGGGTGAGTAAGTGATTTTTGAGAAGAGACTTGAATTTATAAACAGACAGTGTTTCTTTTATATTCACAGGTAATGAATTCCAGATTTTAGGGCCTTTTATGTGCATTGAGTTTTTGCATAGCGTGAGATGGACACGAGGAACATCAAAGAGTGACCTGTGCCTTGTGTTATGGTCATGTGTTCTGTTGAGGTTAGTAAGGAGATGTTTGAGGGGAGAGTTAAGTGTTCTATGTATGTAGTAGGTGCAGTAATAAGTATGGATGTTTTGTATTGTGAGTAGGTTTAGAGTTTTGAATATTGGTGGAGTGTGCTGTCTGTAGTGGGAATTTGTTAAGATCTTTATTTTTCAGATTATACATGCAATGGTTAATTTCTCTTCCCAGAGACAGAGTCTTACATAACCCATATTAAACTGCAGCTGCTGCTTCTCCGAGCACAGCATCACTTACCCTGATCATCTTGAAGTGTTTATCATCCTCATCAGAATTTATTTGACGGACTAATTTACTGTCATCGCCAAACTGGCTTAGGTTGCATTGTATTCCCTCACTCATGTTGTTAATGTGTATTCTGAATAACAAGAGACCCAGTACTTTCCCTCGTAGAACACCACTTGCATTGGATCCTTTCTGATTTCTCCTTATTTATGCGAACTCAAGTTGCCTATTGATTAATCATTTCTCGATTCTTGAGATAATTTCTCCTATTCACTGCGTAGCTTCTTCCCCCTACAGTGTCTTATGTGCTACTCTAATAACCATCTTGTTAAATTCCATATGCACAATAACAAATTCTTTACCATGGGTTACCGTCTCAAATACTCAGTGAAAAGCTTAGTAAATTTGTCAGGTATAATTTCCCCTTTGTGTTGAGAGTCACTGATTATTACAACACAGCAATCTAAAGGCTTGTTATCCTGGGTGTAAAGGGAGCAAAATAAACACAGCAGAAAAACTTTTGACTTATATTATCCTTCACCAAGTAAGAACAGAAGTATGTACACTATGTACAACGATAGGTATTAGTGCACTCCATGGTAAGCAAGGAAGAATGGAAGCCACTAGAGAGCAGATCGTGCTTCAACCAGCTCTAGAATGGGAATGACAAGGGCAGACAGGAGAGTGATACCCACAACACCTCTGCGATTGCCAAAACCATCTTCTCATTGGCTGGAACCTGGGTACTGATTGAACGATGGAGCCCCATCGTTAACCCTTAGCACCTGGTTCGCTGGTTGGGGGAGATAGCCTTCCAATGAGTGTGTGTACATGCACCGAATAAAGGTTACGTACTTTTTGCATGCCACACTGATCAAATTATATATTTTAAGGTATATTCAAATTACGTCGACATTTTTTTTATTCCTTAAACTTTACTATAATTGAAGATAGACTAATTGTTCTTTAATTAAAAACTAACGACCGATCGATGAAAGTAGTTTTAATGTTACCAGTAATATAGAAGGACATCTTTATTAGATATATATCGGTCCTGGAACCTTCATCAGTTCAAAGACTGAGAAATCACAGAATATGTAGTGGACAAAATATGTCGTTGATGAAGAGCAGGTGAAGGCATCAGGTCATCTAACTACTGTGTCACGTAGCAGCAGGTGAAGGCATCAGGTCATCTAACTACTGTGTCACGTAGCAGCAGGTGAAGGCATCAGGTCATCTAACTACTGTGTCACGTAGCAGCAGGTGACCACCACAGAGATGTATTATGTGCAGGAGTTCCTGAGATGATGTAATTACCAGAACTTTGTTCAATGTCGTTAGAATTAGCAATTAAGAATATTTCAGTACAGTGGAGCCTTGCAACGTTTGATTCTCTTCAGATCAATTGTTCTTTGTTCGAGTAAATAAGAAGGATGTGTAGAACAGCGCAAGACACAGTCATTGTCGACCTGGTTACATGCACTGCAGTGTTGTCGACCTGGTTACATGCACTTCAGTGTTGTCGACCTGGTTACATGCACTTCAGTGTTGTCGACCTGGTTACATGCACTTCAGTGTTGTCGACCTGGTTACATGCACTTCAGTGTTGTCGACCTGGTTACATGCACTTCAGTGTTGTCAACCTGGTTACATGCACTGCAGTGTTGTCGACCTGGTTACATGCACTTCAGTGTTGTCGACCTGGTTACATGCACTTCAGTGTTGTCAACCTGGTTACATGCACTGCAGTGTTGTCGACCTGGTAACATGCACTGCAGTGTTGTCGACCTGGTTACATGCACTTCAGTGTTGTCGACCTGGTTACATGCACTGCAGTGTTGTCGACCTGGTTACATGCACTGCAGTGTTGTCGACCTGGTTACATGCACTTCAGTGTTGTCGACCTGGTTACATGCACTTCAGTGTTGTCGACCTGGTTACATGCACTTCAGTGTTGTCAACCTGGTTACATGCACTTCAGTGTTGTCAACCTGGTTACATGCACTTCAGTGTTGTCAACCTGGTTACATGCACTGCAGTGTTGTCGACCTGGTTACATGCACTTCAGTGTTCTCGACCTGGTTACATGCACTTCAGTGTTGTCAACCTGGTTACATGCACTTCAGTGTTGTCGACCTGGTTACATGCACTGCAGTGTTGTCGACCTTGTGGAGAGATTTTTCTGTATTTCTTATACGCAGACCTTGTTACACTCGCTTCCCCGCTTGTTGCATTCTACACTCCCGCTTTCCTGCATGCTAAATCCTTCACTCCCACTTCACAGCATGCTGCATTCTACACTCCCGCTTCCCTGCATGTTACGGTCTTCACTCCCGCTTCCCTGCATGCTACAGCCTTCACTCCCACTTCCCCACATGCTACAATTTTCACTCCCGCTTCCCTACATGCTACAGCCTTCATTCCTACTTCCCCGCATGCTACAATCTTCACTCCCGCTTCCCTGCATGCTACAGCCTTCATTCCTACTTCCCGCATGCTACAATCTTCACTCCCGCTTCCCTGCATGCTACAGCCTTCATTCCTACTTCCCCGCATGCTACAATCTTCACTCCCGCTTCCCTGCATGCTACAGCCTTCATTCCTACTTCCCCGCATGCTACAATCTTCACTCCCGCTTCCCTACATGCTACAGCCTTCATTCCTACTTCCCCGCATGCTACAATCTTCACTCCCGCTTCCCTGCATGCTACAGCCTTCATTCCTACTTCCCCGCATGCTACAATCTTCACTCCCGCTTCCCTGCATGCTACAGCCTTCACTCCCACTTTCCCGCATGCTGTATTCTACACTCCCGCTTCCCTGCATGTTACAGACATCGCTCCCGCTTCCCTGCATGCTACAGCCTTCACTCCCACTTCCCTTAATGCTACAATCGTCACTCCCACTTCCATGCATGCTACAGTCTTCACGCCCGCTTCCTTGCATGCTACATACAATCTTCACTCCCGCTTCCCTAAATGCTACAGTCATCATTCCCACTTCCTTGCATGCTACAGTCTTCACTCCCGCTTCCCTGCAAGCTACATACAGTCTTCAGGCCAGCATCCTTGCATGCTACAGTCTTCACTCCCGCTTCCCCTCATGCTACAGTCTTCACTCCCACTTCCTTGCATGCTACAGTCTTCACTCCCGCTTCCCTGCATGCTACATACAGTCTTCGCTCCCGCTTCTCCACATGCTACAGTCTTCACTCCCGCTTCCCTGCATGCTACAGTTTTCACTTCCGCTTCCCTACATGCTACATACAGTCTTCACTCCCGCTTCCCCGCATGCTACAGTCTTCTCTCCCGCTTCCTTGCATCCTACAGTCTTCACTCCTGCTTCCCTGCATGCTACATACAGTTTTCACTCCCGCTTCCCTGCATGCTACAGTCTTCACTCCCGCTTCCCTGCATACTGAAGTTCTAACTCCCGCTTCCCTGCATGCTACAAACAGTCTTCACTCCCGGTTCCCTGCATGCTACAGCCTTCACTCCCGCTTCCCTGCATGCTACAGTCTTCATTCCCGCTTCCCTGCATGATACAGTTTTCTCTCCCGCTTCCCTGCATGCTACATACAGTCTTCACTCACGCTTCCCTGCATGCCACATACAATCTTCACTCCCGCTTCCCTACATGCTACAGTCTTCACTCCCGCTTCCCTGCATGCTACATGCAGTCTTCACTTCCGCTTCCCTGCATGCTACAGTCTTCACTCCCGCTTCCCTGCATGCTACATACAGTTTTCACTACCGCTTCCCTGCATGCTACAGTCTTCACTCCCGCTTCCCTGCATGCTACATACAGTTTTCACTACCGCTTCCCTGCATGCTACCATCTTCACTCCCGCTTCCCTGCATGCTTCAGCCTTCACTCCCGCTTCCCTGCATGTTACAGTCTTCACTCCCGCTTCCCCGCATGCTACAGTCTTCACTCCCGCTTCCCTGCATGCTACATACAGTCTTCACTCCCGCTTCTTCGCGTCCTACAATCTTCACGTCCGCTTCCCTGAATGCTACAGTCTTCACTGCCGCTTCCCTGCATGCTACATACAGTCTTCACTCCCGCTTCTTCGCGTCCTACAATCTTCACGTCCGCTTCCCTGAATGCTACAGTCTTCACTGCCGCTTCCCTGCATGCTACACACAGTCTACACTCCCGCTTTCCTGCATGCTACATACAGTCTTCAATCCCGCTTCCCTGCATGCCACAGACTTCACTCCCACTTCCTTGCATGCTACAGTCTTCCCTCCCGCTTCCCTGCATGATACAATCTTCACTTCCGCTTCCCTGCATGCTAAAGACTTCACTCCCACTTCCTTGCATGCTACAGTCTTCCCTCCCGCTTCCCTGCATGGAACATTCTTCACTTCCGCGTCTCTGCATGCTGCAGTCCTCACTCCCGCTTCACTGCATTCTACATACAGTCCTCACTCCCGCTTCCCTGCATGCTACAGTCTTCACTCCCGCTTCCCTGCATGCTACATTCAGTCTTCACTCCCGCTTCCCTGCATGCTACATACAGTCTTCGCTCCCGCTTCCCAGCATGCTACAGTCTTCACTCCCGCTTCCCTGCATGCTACACTTTTCACTCCTGCTTCCCTGCATGCTGCAGTCTTCACTCCCGCTTCCCCGCATGCTACATACAGTCTTCACTCCCGCTTCCCTGCATGCTACATACAGTCTTCGCTCCCGCTTCCCAGCATGCTACAGTCTTCACTCCCGCTTCCCTGCATGCTTCAGTCTTCACTCATGCTTCCCTGCATGCTACAGTCTTCACTGCCGCTTCCCGGCATACTACAGTCTTCACTCCCGCTTCACTGCATGCTACATACAGTTTTCACTCCCGCTTCCCTGCATGCTACATACAGGCTTCACTCCCGCTTTCCTGCATGCTACATACACTCTTCAATCCCGCTTCCCTGCATGCCACAGACTTCACTCCCACTTCCTTGCATGCTACAGTCTACCCTCCCGCTTCCCTGCATGGTACAGTCTTCAATTCCGCGTCTCTGCATGCTGCAGTCCTCACTCCCGCTTCACTGCATGCTACATACAGTCCTCACTCACGATTCCCTGCATGCTACAGTCTTCACCCCCGCTTCCCTGCATGCTACTTACAGTCTTCACTCCCGCTTCCCTGCATGCTACAGTCTTCTCTCCCGCTTCCCTGCACATTACATACAATCTTCACTCCCGCTTCCCTGCATGCTACAATCTTCACTCCCGCTTCCCTGCATGCTACAGTCTTCACTACCGTTTTCCTGCATGCTACAGTCTTCACTCCCGCTTACCTGCATGCTACAGTCTTCACTCCCGCTTACCTGCATGCTACAGTCTTCACTCACGCTTCCCTGCATGCTACAGTCTTCACTCCCGCTTACCTGCATGCTACAGTCTTCACTCACGCTTCCCTGCATGCTACAGTCTTCACTCCCGCTTACCTGCATGCTACAGTCTTCACTCACGCTTCCTGCATGCTACAGTCTTCACTCCCGCTTACCTGCATGCTACAGTCTTCACTCCCGCTTACCTGCATGCTACAGTCTTCACTCCCGCTTACCTGCATGCTACAGTCTTCACTCACGCTTACCTGCATGCTACAGTCTTCACTCCCGCTTACCTGCATGCTACAGTCTTCACTCACGCTTCCCTGCATGCTACAGTCTTCACTCCCGCTTACCTGCATGCTACAGTCTTCACTCCCGCTTACCTGCATGCTACAGTCTTCACTCCCGCTTACCTGCATGCTACAGTCTTCACTCACGCTTACCTGCATGCTACAGTCTTCACTCCCGCTTACCTGCATGCTACAGTCTTCACTACCGTTTTCCTGCATGCTACAGTCTTCACTTCCGCTTCCACGCATGCTACAGTCTTCACTCCCGCTTCCCTGCATGGTACAGTCTTCGCTTCCGCGTCTCTGCATGCTGCAGTCTTCACTCCAGCTTCACTGCATGCTACAGTCTTCACTCCCACTTCCTTGCATGCTACAGTCTTCACTCTCGCTTCCCTGCATGTTACATACAGTCTTCACTCCCGCTTCCCTGCATACTACAGTCTTCGCTCCCACTTCCTTGCATGCTACAGTCTTCACTCTCGCTTCCCTGCATGTTACATACAGTCTTCACTCCCACTTCCCTGCATGCTACAGTTTTCACTCCCACTTTCTTGCATGCAAAAGTCTTCACTCCCGCTTCCGAGCATGCTACATACAGTCTTCACTCTGCTTACCCCGCATGCTACAGCCTTCACTCCCACTTTCCTGCATGCTACAGTCTTCACTTCCGCTTCTCTGCATTCTACACTCTTCACTCCCGCTTCACTGCATGCTACCTTCTTCACTCCTGCTTCCCTGCATGCTACATAGAGTCTTCACTCCCGCTTCCCCTCATGCTACACTCTTCACTCCCGCTTCCCTGCATGCTATATAAATTCTTCACTCCCGCTTCCCTGCATGCTAAAGTCTTCACTCCCACTTCATTGCATGCTACAGTCTTCACTCCCGCTTCCCTGCATGTTACATACAGTCTTCCCTCCCGCTTCCCTGCATGCTACTTACACTCTTCACTCCCGCTTCCCTGCATGCTACAATCTTCATTTCCGCTTTCCCTGCAAGCTACATTCTTCACTCTCGCTTCCCTGTATGCTACAGTCTTCACTCCCACTTCCTTGCATGCTACAGTCTTCACTCCCTCTTCCTTGCATGTTACATACCGTCTTCACTCCCGCTTCCCTGCATGCTACAGTCTTCACTCCCGCTTCCCTGCATGCTACAGTCATCACTCCAGCTTCTCCGCATGCTACAGTCATCGCTCTCGCTTCCCTGCACGCTACAGTCTTCACTTCCGCTTCTTTGCATGCTACATTCTCCTCTCCCGCTTCCCTGCATGCTACAGTCTTCACTTCCGCTTCCCTGAATGCAACAGTCTTCACTCCCGCTTCCCTGCATGTTACATACAGTCTTCACTCCTGCTTTCCTGCAATGTACATACAGTCTTCATTTCCGCTTCCCTGCATGCTACAGTCTTCACTCCCACTTCCTTCCATGCTAAAGTCTTCACTCCCGCTTCCCAGCATGCTACATACATTCTTCACTCTGCTTACCCCGCATGATACTGCCTTCACTCCCACTTCCCTGCATGCTACAGTCTTCACTCTCGCTTCCCTGAATAAGAACATAGGAACATAAGAAAGGAGGAACACTGCAGCAGGCCTGTTGGCCCATACTAGGCAGGTCCTTTACAATTCATCCCACTAACAAACCATTTGCCCAACCCAATTTTCAATGCCACCCAAGAAATAAGCTCTGATGTGAAAGTCCCACTGAAATCCAACCCCTCCCACTCATGTACTTATCCAACCTAAATTTGAAACTACCCAAAGTCCTAGCCTCAATAACCCAACTAGGTAGACTGTTCCACTCATCTACTACCCTATTTCCAAACCAATACTTTCCTATGTCCTTTCTGAATCTAAACTTATCTAATTTAAATCCATTACTGCGGGTTCTCTCTTGGAGAGACATCCTCAAGACCTTATTAATATCCCCTTTATTAATACCTATCTTCCACTTATACACTTCGATCAGGTCTCCCTCATTCTTCGTCTAACAAGTGAATGTAACTTAAGAGTCTTCAATCTTTCTTCATAAGGAAGATTTCTAATGCTATGTATTAATTTAGTCATCCTACGCTGAATGTTTTCTAACGAATTTATGTCCATTCTGTAATATGGAGACCAGAACTGAGCTGCATAATCTAGGTGAGGCCTACTAATGATGTATAAAGCTGCAGTATGACCTCTGGACTTCTGTTGCTTACACTTCTTGATACAAATCCCAGTAATCTTTTTGCCTTATTACGTATGCTTAGGCATTGCTGTCTTGTTTAAGGTTGCTGCTCACCATAACCCCCAAGTCCTTTTCGCAATCTGTATGGCTAAGTTCTACATCATTTAACTTATATGTACTAGGTTATGGGCACTCCCAAGCTTCAGAACCTTGCATTTATCTACATTGAACTGCATCTGCCACTTTTCTGACCAAGAATAGAGTTTGTTTAAATCCTCCTGAAGTTCCATAACATCTACGTTTGAATCAATTATCCTACCTATCTTTGTGTCATCGGCGAATTTGCTCATATCACTAGTAATTCCCTCATCAAGATCTTTTGATATATATTATAAACAACAAGGGGCCCAAAAACTGATTCCTGTGGAACGCCACTTGTTACGATCCCCACTCGGATTTAACCCCATTTATGGACACTCTCTGCTTCCTGTCAGTGAGCCATGACTAGATCCACAAGAGCACTTTTCCCGCAATACCTTAAGCTGCCACTTTCTTTAACAGTCTATGGTGCGGAACTCTATCAAAAGCCTTACTAAAATCTAAGAAAATTTAATTTATCAAAATCTTTATCGTGGTCAACAGCCTCAAAAGCTTTACTGAAGAAAGTTAATAAATTAGTTAGACAAGACCGGCCTCTTGTGAATCCATGCTGAGTATCATTAATCAAGCTATGCTTATCGAGATGGCTTCTTATAATCTCAGCTATAATTGACTCTAGTAATTTGCCTACAATTGGGGGTCGGGCTTATTGGGCGGTAATTTGAGGGTAACGACTTGTTCCCTGTTTTAAAAATAGGAATTACATTAGCCATCTTCCACATATCAGACACTACACCTATTTGAAGAGATAAATTAAAAATATTAGTTAATGGTTCACAGAGTTCCATTTTGCATTCCTTAAGAACCCTTGAAAAAACCTCAGCAGGACCCGGCGACTTATTTTGCTTCAGTCTGTCTATCTGCTTCACAACCATTTCACTAGTGACTGTGATGTTACATAATTTATCTTCTTCTAGCCCACAAAAAAAATTAATTACTGGAAATTGTTAGTGTCTTCCTGTGTAAAAACTGAGAGGAATTAATTATTAAAAATCGAGCACATTTCATTCTCTTTGTCAGTAAGATGCCCATAGGTATTTTTAAGGGGACCTATCTTATCTCTAACTTTTGTTCTATATACCCGGAAAAAACTTTTTGGGTTAGTTTTAGAATCCCTAGCAACTTTAATTAAATTCATAGTCCCTTTTAGCTTTTCTTATCCCATTTTTAATGTCCCTCTTAATGTCAATATACTGATTCATAAGATGACCCTCGCCTCTTTTGATACGCCTATAAATTCCTTTCTTATGCCCTAGTATATATTTCAGCCTATTATTCACTCCCACTTCCTTGCATGCTTCAGTCTTCACTCCCTCTTCCCTGCATGCTGCAGTCTTTACTCCCGTTTCCCTCCATGCTACATACAGTCTTCACTCCCGCTTCCCTGCACGCTACATTCTTCACTTCCGCTTCCCTTCGTGCTACAGCCTTCACTCCCGCTTCCCTGCATGCTACAATCTTCACTCCCTCTTCCGCGTATACTACATTCTTCACTCCCGCTTTCCTGCATGCTACATACAGTCTTCACTCCCGCTTCCCAGCATGATACAGTTTTCACTCCCACTTCCTTGCATGCTACAGTCTTCACTCCCGCTTCCCTGCATGCTACGTACAATCTTCACTCCTGCTTCCCTGCATGCTACATACAGTCTTCACTCACGCTTCCCTGCATGCTGCATACAGTCTTTAATCCCGCTTCCCCGCGTGTTACAGTCTTCATTCCCGCTTCCCTGCATGCTACAGTCTTCACTTCCGCTTCCCTGCATGCTACAGTCTTCACTCCCGCTTCCCTACATGCTATAGTCTTCACTCCCGCTTCCCCGCATTCTGCAGTCTTCACTCCCGCTTCAGTGCATGCTACATACAGTGTTCACTTCCGCTTCCCCTCATTCTACAGTCTTCACTCCCGCTTCCCTGCATGCTACAGTCTTCACTGCCGCTTCCCTGCATGGCTACATAAAAGTCTTCACTCACGCTTCCCTGCATGCACATACAGGGCTCCCCTCCGCTTCCCGCTGCTACAGTCTTCACTCCCCTTCCCGCATGCAAAAGTCTCACTCCCGTTCCATGCATCACAGTTTCATCCCGCTTCCCGCATGCTACATCAGTCCCCACTGCTTCCCTGCATGTACTTACAGTCTCACTCCCGCTTCCGCATGCTACATGCAGTCTTTACCCCCTGCTTCCATGCCCTGCTACGTCTTCACTCCGCTTCCTGCATTCACAGTCCTTCATCCTTCTTCCCTGCATGCTACAGTCTTCACTCCGCTTCCCTTCATGCTACATTCAGTCTTCCTCCCTCTTCCCTGAGTACAGTTTTCAATAACCGAGGGGCAGCACATGCTTTCGCAAATTAAGCTAAATCCGCTTGGTTCATAGTCTTTTTACTGGGGGGGATAAAACCCCAAGGGTACATAAAATTATGTTTAAAACCCAGGAAAGTTTATCTGTAGGCATGTAACACAGAGGATTATTAGATTTAGTAAAACAGTTTATGGTTTGAGGTAAAAAGGGGTCATTCAGGTTGAATGAAATCATTTCACTTCGTTCCCTACATGTAAGTCTTCCATTGCTTTAAGAGTAATTACGTTTATAATTCACGCTTCCGGGATGGGGTTTCAGTTACAATCCACTTCCCGATGCCTACATCTTTCCCCGGTTCTGTATTCTACATACAGTCTTCCTTCCCGCTTCCCTGCATGCTACAGTCTTCACTCCCACTTCCTTGCATGCTACAGTCTTCACTTCCGCTGCCTCGCATGTTACAGTCTTCACTGCCGCTTCCCTGCATGCTACATACAGTCTTCACTCTGCTTCCCCGCATGCTACAGTCTTCACTCCCACTTCCCTGCATGCTACAGTCTTCACTTCCGCATCCCTGCATTCTACAGTCTTCACTCCCGCTTCACTGCATGCTACAGTCTTCACTCCCGCTTCCCCGAATTCTACAGTTTTCACTCCCGGTTCCCTTCATGCTACATTCAGTCTTCACTCCCGCTTCCCCACATGCCAAAGTCTTCACTCTCGCTTCTCTGCAAGCTACAGTCTTCACTTCCGCTTCACCGCATGATATAGTCTTCACTTCGCTTCAAAAGCATGCTACACTCTTACTCCAGCTTCCCTCATCTACATACAGTCACACCCGCTTCCCGCATGCACTCTTCACTACGGCTCCCCGAAGCTACAGTGTCACTACGGCTTCCCGAATGCTACAGTCTTCACTCCCCTTCCCGCATGCTACAAAAGTCTTCACTCCCGCTTCCTGAATGCACATACGTCTTCACTCCGCTTCACGCATGCTACAGCCCTTTACTAACGGCTTTCCCGAATGCTACAGTCTTCACTCCGCTTCCCTGGGATGTACAACACTTCACTCCCGCTTCCCTGCATGCTACAAATTCTTCACTCCCGCTTCCCTGCATGCTACAGTCTTCACTCCCGCTTCCTTGCATGCTACAGTCTTCACTCCCGCTTTCCCGCAAGCTACATACAGTCTTCACTTCCGCTTCCCCGCATACTACATACAGTCTTCACTCCCGCTTCCCTGCACGCTACAGTCTTCACTCCCGCTTCCCTGCATGCTACAGTCTTCACTCCCGTTTCCCCGCATGCTACAGTCTTCACTCCCGCTTTCCTGCATGCTACAGTCTTCACTCCCGTTTCCCCGCATGCTACAGTCTTCACTCCCACTTTCTCGCATGCTACAGTCCTCAATCCCGCTTCCCTGCATGCTACATACAGTCTTCACTCCCGCTTCTCTGGATGCTGCATACAGTCTTCACTCCCGCTTCCCCGCATGTTAGAGTCTTCACTCCCGCTTCCCTGAATGCTACAGTCTTCACTTCCGCTTCCCTGGATCCTAGAGTCTTCACTCCAGCTTCCCTGCATGCTACAGTCTTCACTCCCGCTTCCCATGCTACATCAGTGTTTACTCCCGCTTCCCCGCATGCTACAGTCTTCACTCCGTTTCCCTGCATGCTACAGTCTTAACTCCCGCTTCCCTGAATGCTACAGTCTTCACTTCCGCTTCTCTGGATGCTAGAGTCTTCACTCCATCTTCCCTGCATGCTACAGTCTTTACTCCCGCTTCCTTGCATGCTACATACAGTGTTCACTCCCGCTTCCCCGCATGCTACAGTCTTCACTCCGTTTCCCTGCATGCTACAGTCTTCACTTCCGCTTCCCTGCATGCTACATTCGATCTTCACTCCGGCTTCCCTGCATGCTACATACAGTCTTCAATCCCGCTTCCCTGCATGCTACAGTCTTCACTCCCGCTTCCATGCATGCTACATACAGTCTTCACTTCCGCTTCACCGCATGCTACAGTCTTCACTACGGCTTCCCCGAATGCTACAGTCTTCACTCCCGCTTCCCTGCATGCTCCATACAGTCTTCACTCCCGCTTCCCTGCATGCTACATAAATTCTTCACTCCCGCTTCCCTGCATGCTTCATACAGACTTCACTCCCGCTTTCCCGCAAGCTACATACAGTCTTCACTTCCGCTTCCCCGCATACTACATACAGTCTTCACTCCCGCTTCCCTGCATGCTACAGTCTTCACTCCCGCTTCCCTGCATGCTACAGTATTCACTCCCGTTTCCCCGCATGCTACAGTCTTCGCTCCCGCTTTCCTGCATGCTACATACAGTCTTCACTCCCGCTTCCCCGCATTCTACAGTCTTCACTCCCACTTCCTCGCATGCTACAGTCCTCAATCCCGCTTCCCTGCATGCTACATACAGTCTTCACTCCCGCTTCTCTGGATGCTGCATACAGTCTTCACTCCCGCTTCCCCGCATGTTAGAGTCTTCACTCCAGCTTCCCTGCATGCTACAGTCTTCACTCCCGCTTCCCTACATGCTACATACAGTGTTCACTCCCGCTTCCCCGCATGCTACAGTCTTCACTCCGTTTCCCTGCATGCTACAGTCTTCACTCCCGCTTCCCTGAATGCTACAGTCTTCACTTCCGCTTCCCTGGATGCTAGAGTCTTCACTCCATCTTCCCTGCATGCTACAGTCTTCCCTCCCGCTTCCCCGCATGCTTCATACAGTCTTCCCTCCCGCTTCCCCGCATGCTACATACAGTCTTCCCTCCCGCTTCCCCGCATGCTCACGTCTTCCACTCCCGCCCTTTGCATTCCTCAGTTTTCACTCCCCCGTTTTCCCCGCATGCTACACAGTCTTCCCTCCGCTTCCCCGCTTTCTTCATACAGTCTTCCCTCCCGCTTCCCCCCCATTACATTCAGTCTTCACTCCGCTTCCCCGCATGCTTCATACAGTCTTCCCTCCCGCTTCCCCGCATGCTACATTCAGTCTTCACTCTCGCTTCCCCGCATGCTTCATACAGTCTTCACCTCCCGCTTCCCCGCATGCTACATTCAGTCTTACCCCGCTTCCCGCATGCTACATTCGTCTTCACTCCCGCCTTCCCGCATGCTACATACAGTCTTCCCCTCCCGCTTCCCCGCATGCTACTCAGTCTTCACTCCCGCTTCCCCGCATGCTATATCAGTCTTCACTCCCGCTTCCCCGCATGCTACATTCAGTCTTCCCCTTCCGCTTCCCCGCATGCTAATTCAGTCTTCACTCCCCCTTCCCCGCATGCTATTCAGTCTTACTCCGGGTTCCCCGCATGGTACATTCAGTCTTCACTCTCGCTTCCCCGCATGCTACTTTCAGTCTTCACTCCCGCTTCCCCGCATGCTACATTCAGTCTTCACTCTCGCTTCCCCGCATGCTACATTCAGTCTTCACTCTCGCTTCCCCGCATGCTACATTCAGTCTTCACTCTCGCTTCCCCGCATGGTACATTCAGTCTTCACTCTCGCTTCCCCGCATGCTACATTCAGTCTTCACTCTCGCTTCCCCGCATGCTACATACAGTGTTCACTCCCGCTTCCCCGCATGCTACATTCAGTCTTCACTCCCGCTTCTCTGCATGCTACAGTCTTCACTCCCGCTTCCCTGCATGCTACATACAGTCTTCACTCCCGCTTCTCTGCTCGGGTTTTAACTGGTTGTCTTCCCGGTGAGGTCGCTGTTATAAGACATGCGAAGTAGTTACACGAATTTTATTATGGTAAATGTCGTGTGTTACCTGGAGTTTACCTGTGTTGTCATACTCAAGAAATAAAGTGAAATAAACCCTTCGACTGGTACAGAAAAAGTGATGGTATTGACATACTTTGTAAAAAGCCTCTGAATTAGCCTTCAAATTTATAACTACTTATAGCTACTAGTGGAAATTTTGCAACAATAATTTCTTGTAAGTTTTAGTCACTGAGAGTGACTATATTATTGCAGAAGTTATTAATGTTGATAAAATTCAAATGGTGTTACTAAATTTCAGAAATACTACACAGGACATGTAATTAACTGAAGTCTGTAGTAATGTACAGCATCTCAGTTGTAACTAAGCTTATATTATACTTACAACGAACTTGGTTAACTAATAATATAAATCACGTTATGAAAAATATTTATTAAGTTTAGCAGAGTGAGCGGTATTAGTTACCTTTTTAAATTACAATTCAAATATGAGGAGCCACTACATGCTTAATGGTATATGGGAGGTGAAGGAAGACTGGAAGAACTCTAACAAAACTGGATAAAAACAACAAGGTTTAAGTTTTATTTTCGTTTAGTATACTGGTGTTGAGATCACGTTAAGATAATGAGGTTCTTTTTATCAATATCTCTGAATCAGTTGGCAGATAAAGAAGCTTTGGAATCTTCAGGCTGGAGGTTCCAAATATTAGGGTCTTTTATGAGCATTGAGTTTTTACGGAAGTTAAGTCTGACACGGGATATATACGACATTTTTGTCATGACTTATGCCTATAAGTTCTGCTGCAGCTACATGTATTAAGGAAGAATATTAGAGCAGGGTTTATAATTGATTGTCCTATGTATATAGTGCGGACAGTAGTATGAGGGAATATTGTTTACTAGGTAAGTTTAAACTCCTGATAAGTGGGAGAGTGTATTGTCTGGCATAAGACTGGACAGTCATTCGTACAGCCACTTTTTGTTGAGTTATTATTGGTTTTAGGTGATTTGTTGTAGTAGATCCACAGGTACAAATATCATAGGTGAGGTAATGGTCGATTAGAAAATAGGACAAAGTAAGTATTGCTGTTTGAGGTACACAGTACACACTAATATTGTGTGTTGTCATTATATTTTATTAACCACTAATATTGTATGCCATTATCTTTCATTAACCACTAATCTTTCTATTTTTAATCCACTAAGATTATGTTTTATTCTTTTATGTTTAACCCACTAAGATTACACATTAGTATTCATTCTCTAACCCACCAGTATCGTGTGTATTTCATCCATTTTTAACCCTCTTAATAGCAGGTAATCTTCTTCCTTTCTTAATCTATTAATCTTTCCAAACCTACAAAACTAGCAGGTTATCTTATTCTTATCATTCTATGATATCAATTTTCATCCATTAATTAACCCACTTGGATAGAAGCAATCTTCTTATTAGCTTATAAAGACAGCAGGTTATCTTCACTTTCTTTATCCTAGAATATAGCAAGCTAGAATTCTCTTTCTTATCCTACCAGGACAGTAAGTTATCTTTCCCCTTTCATTCTAAATATATTAATATAGCAAGTTTATCTGAATTTGATAACCTACTTAGAATGCAAATGAATTTCTCCTTGTTAACGATTAAGACAGCAAGATAATCTCATTTATTTAATTCACTAAGACCGAAAACCTCTTAAAGCTTGTTTTCATATCCCCACGTCCCCCTAAAATAACAATTTAACTTCATTAGCTAACTTAAAACCGTATGTTATCCTGATAAGTTTTCATCCTAATAAATATCTCCTAAGATAACAAGTTATGATAACACACAATTCGTATATTTTTAACATGTTAAGAAAGCAATTTATAATGGGTAATTTTCAGAGCTGTCAGAGAAGGACCCGAGCATCCACGGGTCCAAAACTTACTATTGTGTGGGAGACACTGCCAGACTTAACTGTACTTCATCCAGGAGTAAACCTGCAGCACAGCTTACCTGGTTCATCAATGATGAGAAGGTAAGGACAGAAAGAGTGAGACAGATTTAGATTTAGTATATTCCTATGGTGTAGAAATATACCTAGTTGGATGAATCTTATTGTGGCTAGCTGGTCCAGTGGCTAACGCGACGGTCTGGAGTTTTGAAACTTTCTGATCGCGGGTTCTACCCCGTCCGTGGTATGGTTCATTTAGATCTGTGTGTATTTACTTCTAAACATTTAGAAAGATTATTAGTGACAGTATCTGGTTCATTTCTTAACATTCTAATACCGAGTACAGTATTAATCTCAATAATTTTATCACTGATACTAGAAATACCAAGCTCCTTCCTCATATTAAGAACCTTTGTAGATTTGGGACAGCCAAGAATAATTCTGAGAGCTTCATTTTGCATTAACTCCAAGGGTCGGAGAGAACTTTCTCTAGCTAATATCGACATGGGAGCAGCATAATCAATTAAGGACCTAATATAGTCTATGTACATCATTCTCACATTAGCACCATAGTTGCGGGTGTAGCCAGCAACAGCTTTGAGAGCATTTAGCCTAGCTTTGCTATTACAAACCCAGGAGTCCCAAAGGCCTGCTATCTTGGGGGTAAAGGGAACAAATTAAACACAGCAGAAAAACATTTGACTTGTATTATCCTTCACCAAGTAAGAACAGAATTATGTACACTAAATGTACTATGTACAACATTAGGCATTAGTGCACTCAACGGTAAACAAGGCAGAATAGAAGCCACTAGAGAGCAGACCGTGCTTCAACCAGCTCTAGAATGGGAATGACAAGAGCAGACGGGTGTGTGGTACCCACACCTCTGCAATTGCCAAAACCATCTTCTCATTGGCTGGAACCTGGTTACTGATTGAACGATGGGGCCCTATCATTAACCCTTAGTACCTGGTTTGCTGGTTGGGCGAGATAGCCTTTCAGTGAGGGTGTGTACATGCGCCGAATAAAGGTTATGTACTCTTTGCATGCCACACCCCCACCCCGAGAGGGCTTAGGATTAGGTCCCAACCTTCCATTGGTAACCGTGCCACCATGGCACCATATAATGGGACTGCATTTCCTCTCAACCGTCCAACTCTTAGATAGAGCTCAGCTTTATTCGTGACAAAAAGCTGCACCCTAATCTTAGAGCAAGACAGCAGACAGTCGGGCTAACGTAGGTTCAAAGTGCGGGAGGACAGTATCCCACACTCCCTCACCAAAAAAAAAAAACCCACACAAGGGGACAAAAAAAAGAGCTTGAAAGCGGTTACCATAGGTCTCTAACACATCCTAACCTAATAAATTCTCGATAACGCATCTGCCAACTTATTTTCTTTGCCGGCGTGTAATATTCTGAGAGAATAGGGCTGCCGTCGTAGACTCCATCTCATGAGCCTCGTATTGTGGTTCTTCATGGCTTGGAGATATACTAGAGCATTGTGGTCACTATAGACAGTGACCACCTGCGAATTCTGGCCCACGTAAACATCGAAGTGCTCCGAAGCCAGTACCAGCACGAGGGCTTCTTTTTCAATAGTAGAGTAAGCCCTCTGGTGCAGCTAGAACTTGAGTGAGAAGAAGGCTACAGGCTGCAACTCCTCGTCCCCGTTTTGCAACACTACTGCCCCAACCCCAGACTCACAAGCATCAACCTGTAATGAGAAAGGTTTGGAGAAGTCTGGAGACAAAAGAATGGGTGCAGTACACAATAATCTTTTTGGTTTCGTAAAAGCATTTTGACATTCTGGGGTCCAATTAAAGGGAACTTTGTGACTGGTAAGAGAGGTAAGAGGCGTTACAATATCTGAAAAATTTTTACAGAATTGTCTGTAAAATCCTATCATGCCTAGGAAACGTTGAAGAGATTTCCTATCATGTGGAACTGGATAATCTATAAAGGCAAGAACTTTGGCAAATTTAGGAGCAACTTTGCCACTACCTACTTCATGGCCTAGAAAAGTAACAGTGGCCTGGCCAAAGGAAGACTTAGATAAATTAACAGTTAAATGGGAACTCTGAAAGGTCTCAAATAGAGCCTTAAGTCTAAATAGGTGATGATCCCAAGTATCAGACACCACTATGATGTCATCTAAATAGGCTGCCGTGCCTTCAAGTCCTTTAATAGCCTGATGGATAAGTTTCTGGAATAAAGAGGGGGAGTTTTTCATTCTGAAGAGGGTAACTGTATATTGATAATGACCTCCTGGAATTACGAAGGCAGAGATTTCCTTCGCCTCATCTGTCAAAGGTACCTGATAGTAACCTTTAAGGAGATCTAACTTGGACACACAAGTAGCCTTACCCACAAAGTCGATTACGTCATCCAGACGAGGAAGAGGGTAAGCATCTGTAATTGTGACCTAGTTCACTACATTATACTGCATATGTGTTTATATTTCCATTGTGTCGGTATTTTATACCATTTATTTCCAAGCGAGAGCCTTGCCTACCAGATCACGAGCCACCTTATGACCACGATGGGCTCAGCTCATTCCTCTGATTAAAATGAAATGATTTTGTCCGGAATGAATGTTTATGGGCTAATGCATTATATGAAATGGATAGAATGTTTAATGTCTTTAAGCTGTGTAGGTACAAATTTTGTTGGATTCTGGGCAGTAACTGGAAATACATCTTCTGGTCAGCTTTAAATATAAGAACATAAGAACGTAAGAAAGGAGGAACACTGCAGCAGGCCTCCTGGCCCATACTAGGCAGGTCCTTTACAATCCATCCCACTAATAAAACACTTGCCCAACCCAATTTTCAATGCCACCCAAAAAATAAGCTCCGATAACTCCATCCACTACTGCGGGTTCTCTATTGGAGAGATATCCTCAAGACCTTATTTATATCCCCTTTATTAATGCCCATCTTCCACTTATACACTTCCATCATGTTTCCCCTCATTCTTCGTCTAACAAGTGAATGTAATTTATGTGTTTTCCTCATTGGAAAAAATCTCTTATTGATTGGAATTGCTTGACTGGGAATTTAGAATCATACAACTGGGACAACTTCTGTGGTCGAAATGACATGTATGCCAGGCATAGGGTTCACTTATCCAGGGCAGGTGTAGGTTTTCTTGCTAGCTCAGTTGAGGGGGTTGTTAGGACTTTAAACTAGGATTAGTTAGAGGTATGGGTTTAGAAATGATAAATAATGAGTATGGATATATTGACTTATGCTCTGATATTAAGAATCTTAATAGTAACTGTCTTGGAGTATGTAAAGTAAAAGGACACAAGTGCAACTAATGAGACATTTATTGTGGCAACGTTTCGCTCCTGGAGAGCGAAACGTTGCCACAATAAATGTCTCATTAGTTGCACTTGTGTCCTTTTACTTTACATGTCTTGGAGTAACTCTGGGTAATGATAATTTCAGAAATTGTGTAAAAACAAAGATGAATAGGAAAAATATGCAGAAGAAAAACATATGATGGTATTTTATGCTAACAGTCGAAGTGCAAGAAATAAAATTAATGAACTACGTTTGGTAGCATGTGCTGGGAACTTTCATATCATTGCATTAACTGAAACGTGGTATGATTTAAAGAGTCGGGATATGATTGCCGAGTGTAATATTCAAGGGTTTAAGTTGTTCCATGTGGATAGATGCAATGGGAAGGGGGGAGGAGTTGCATTGTATGTTCGAGAAAATATAAATTGTTGCATAAAAACAGGTATAAAAATAGATGGAACAGTAACAGAATCTGTTTGGGTAGAGTTTGTAGAGGGTCAAGAAAAACTAATTCTTGGTGTAATACCGACCTCCAGGCTTGGATCACGAGAGAGGGAGACTTCTTTGGGACGAAATTGTTAGGGCTTCTAGATACAATAACATAGTCATAGTAGGGGACTTTAACTTTAGTCAAATTGACTGGAATTCATTGACAGGTAATCTAGAATCCAGTGACTTTATGGAAACAGTTCAGGACTGTTTTCTGAAGCAGTGCATAACAGAGCCTACCAGGGGTAATAATTTGCTAGACCTAGTCTTGTCAATTAAGGAAACACTCGTAAATAATCTGGACATCACTGAAGAGCTTGGCGCAAGTGATCACAAATCCATCACTTTTAGCATTAATTGGGAATGCAAGAATAATGATAATACAGTAAAAATCCCTGATTTCCGTTCTGCCGATTATAATGGACTTAGGGAACATCTGTCTAATCTTGATTGGGGTTATCTAGCTAATGATTTTATTGACGATGATCATACTTATGATTATGCAGGGACCTGCTTTTATGATTTTTTCTTAATAATGTACACCGTGCCCAGAGTATATACATAAGAACATAAGAAAGGAGGAACACTGCAGGAGGCCTGCTGGCCCATACTAGGCAGGTCCTTTACAATTCATCCCACTAACAAAACATTTACCCAACCCAATTTTCAATGCTACCCAATAAATAAGCTCTGATGTGCAAGTCCCACTCAAATCCAACCCCTCCCACTCATGTACTTATCCAACCTAAATTTGAAACTACCCAAAGTCTTAGCCTCAATAACCCAACTAGGTATCTGTTCCACTCATCAACTACCCGATTTCCAAACCAATACTTTCCTGTGTCCTAAATCTAAACTTATCTAATTTAAATCCATTACTGCGGGTTCTCTCTTGGAGAGACATCCTCAAGACCTTATTAATATCCCCTTTAATAATACCTATCTTCCACTTATACACTTCGATCATGTCTTCCCTCATTCTTCGTCTAACAAGTGAATGTAACTTAAGAGTCTTCAATCTTTCATCATAAGGAAGATTTCTAATGCTATGTATTAATTTAGTCATCCTACGCTGAATGTTTTCTAACGAATTTATGTCCATTCTGTAATATGGAGACCAGAACTGAGCTGCATAATCTAGGTGAGGCCTTACTAATGATGTATAAAGTTGCAGTATGACCTCTGGACTTCTGTTGCTTACACTTCTTGATATAAATCCCAATAATCTATTTGCCTTATTACGTACGCTTAGGCATTGCTGTCTTGGTTTAAGGTTGCTGCTCACCATAACCCCCAAGTCCTTTTCGCAATCTGTATGGCTAAGTTCTACATTATTTAACTTATAAGTGCTAGGGTTATGGGCACTCCCGAGCTTCAGAACCTTGCATTTATCTACATTGAACTGCATCTGCCACTTTTCTGACCAAGAATAGAGTTTGTCTAAATCTTTCTGAAGTTCCCTAACATCTACGTTTGAATCAATTATCCTACCTATCTTTGTGTCACCGGCGAATTTGCTCATATCACTAGTAATTCCTTCATCAAGATCATTGTTATATATTATAAACAACAACGGGCCCAAGAATGATCCCTGTGGAACGCCACTTGTTACTGATCCCCACTCGGATTTAACCCCATTTGTGGACACTCTCTGCTTCCTGTCTGTGAGCCATGACTCGATCCACGAGAGCACCCTTCCCCCAATGCCATGAGCTGCCACTTTCTTTAACAGTCTTTGGTGCGGAACTCTATCAAAAGACTTACTAAAATCTAAGTAAATATTATCAAATTCTTTATCGTGGTCAACAGTCTCAAAAGCTTTACTGAAGAAAGTTAATAAATTAGTTAGACAAGACCGGCCTCTTGTGAATCCATGCTGAGTATCATTAATCAAGCTATGCTTATCGAGATGGCTTCTTATAATCTCAGCTATAATTGACTCTAGTAATTTGCCTACAATTGAGGTCATGCTTATTGGACGGTAATTTGACGGTAACGACTTGTCCCCTGTTTTAAAAATAGGAATTACATTAGCCATCTTCCACATATCAGACACTACACCTGTTTGAAGAGATAAATTAAAAATATTAGTTAATGGTTCACAGAATTCCATTTTGCATTCCATAAGAGCCCTTGAAAAAAACTCATCAGGACCCGGTGACTTATTTTGCTTCAGTCTGTCTATCTGCTTCACAACCATTTCACTAGTGACTGTGATGTTACATAATTTATCTTCTTCAGGCCCACTATAAATATTAATTACTGGAATATTGTTAGTGTCTTCGTGTGTAAAAACCGAGAGAAAATAATTATTTAAAATCGAGCACATTTCATTCTCTTTGTCAGTAAGATGCCCATAGTTATTTTTAAGGGGACCTATCTTATCTCTAACTTTTGTTTTATATACCTGGAAAAAACTTTTTGGGTTAGTTTTCGAATCCCTAGCAACTTTAATTCCATAGTCCCTTTTAGCTTTTCTTATCCCCTTTTTAATATCCTTCTTAATGTCAATATACTGATTCATAACATGACCCCTCGCCTCTTTTGATACGCCTATAAATTCCTTTCTTATGCCCTAGTAGATATTTCAGCCTATTATTCATCCATTTTGGGTCATTTCTATTTGATCTAATTTCTTTATACAGGATAAACGTTCTTTGAGCAGCATGTTTAGTGTTCAGAAAACTGTCATATTGATAGCTCTCTTCGTTACCCCAGTCAACAGATGATAAGTGTTCTCTAAGCCCATCGTAATCTGCTAAGCGAAAATCTGGGACTGTTACTGAGTTATCCCTACTATCATACTTACATTCAATGCTAAATGTAATTGATTTGTGGTCGCTAGCACCCAGTATGTTTTGTATGTTTCTAAATTCCCAGTCAAGAAATTCCAATCAATATGACTAAAGTTAAAGTCTCCTAGAATTACTACATTATCGTGCCTTGTGGCCCTAACAATTTCCTCCCATAGTAGTCTCCCTTGGTCCCTATCTAAGTTTGGGGGACGGTATATCACACCTAAAATCAATTTTTCATGCCCCTCTGAAAATTCTATCCATCAGACTCTTAATGTGTTACTTCAGACTTAATACCCGTTTTTATACAACAGTTCAAGCGATCTCGGACATACAATGCCACCCCATTCCCCTTCCCGATACTTCTATCTACTTGGAACAATTTAAAACCCTGAATGCGACATTCTGCAGTTATGGCAAATACATCAATGTTTCCTGCACTAGCAACTAATCTCAATTCGTCCATCTTATTCCAAGCACTACGGCTATTAGCATAATATACATTGTAAGACTCTCCTTTCTCTTTACCCTTCCTGCTCATTTCTGTTTTTCTACAAAACCTATTACTGTCCTTATCACCTAGTGTCACTGGCTTTTCAATATCTACCTCGTTCTGCTTATTACTAGTTCTGCTAGAACTCATAATATTACTACACTGGGACTTCACTGTTTTCCTGCCAAAACCCATACCACTAACTATTCCTAGTTTAATGTCCTAACAGCTCCCTCCACTGCAGTTGCCAGTGCCCCCACCCCAGACCTAGATAAGTGAACCCCATCCCTGGCATACATGTTATTTCTGCCAAAGAAGAGGTCCCAGTTGTCAATGAATGTTATCGCATTTTCCGTACAGTATTTGTCCAGCATCCAATTGACACCAACTGCCCTGGACAACCATTCATTTCCAACTCCTCTCCTTGGCAAAATACCACATATGACAGGGTTCCCACCCTTCCTCCTAATTATTTCTATTGATCAAATAGAAATGACTCAAAATGAATGAATAATAGGCTGAAATATCTACTAGGGCATAAGAAGGGAATTTATAGGCGTATCAGAAGAGGTGAGGGTCATCTTATGAAACAGTATATTGACATTAAGAGTGACATTAAAAAGAGGATAAGAAAAGCTAAAAGAAAACACCTACAGAAAACACCTTGGACAAGCTTTTCAAGTGAGAAGTGTTGGATCTGAGAGGGACATGACCTCTCAGTGGTTACATTCTCACTACTACTACTACTACTACTACTACTACTACTACTACTACTACTACTACTCTGCACCTCTCCTTCCGACAGTATTTAAGTCTCCGCACTGTCGCTTGATCTTCAGTTAGTTCCTGACTATGGAACTGAACTTCTCCAGGCTGAGGGACTGACAACCTCAAATTCTACGACTACAAGGGTGATGGACTGATTACATCGTCTTCACATCTCTACTGTTCCTGCCTATTTTCTGTATTCGACTGAAGAAGCCTACTGTGTAGGCGAAACGTTTCGGAATAAAGTTGTCTAACTGTTGCATATGTGTCTTACCTAACAACCTGTCGGTATTGTATACCATTTTGATGTTCATCAAAGCTAAAAGGGACTATGAAATTAAGTTGCTAGGGATTCGAAAACTAACTCAAAAAGTTTTTTCCAGGTCTATAGAACAAAAGTTGTAATAAAGTTGGTAGAATTACCGACAACATGTAAAGTAAAAGGACACAAGTGCAACTAAAAGGATGCAATAGCTATTATATCCTTTTACTCATGTACGAATTAATTGCTCTACCATATTGTATTACTACTACTACTACTACTACAACTTTTATCACTACTACTACTACCACTAGTATTGCACCTCACTCTGAGCCTATATATACCCTCTGTGTCCATGTATTGTTTGTAATGGCTTGATAAAGCTCCTGGAGAGCGAAACGTTGCCACAATAAAATGTCACATTAGTTGCACTTGTGTCCTTTTACTTTACAGAACAAAAGTTAGAGATAAGATAGGTCCCCTTAAAAATAACTATGGGCATCTTACTGACAAAGAGAATGAAATGTACTCTATTCTTAATAATTATTTTCTCTCTGTTTTTACACACGAAGACATTAACAATATTCCAGTAATTAATTTTTATAGTGGGCCTGAAGAAGATAAATTATGTAACATCACAGTCACTAGTGAAATGGTTATGAAGCAGATAGACAGACTGAAGCAAAATAAGTCGCCGGGTCCTGATGAGGTTTTTTCAAGGGTTCTTAAGGAATGCAAAATGGAACTCTGTGAACCATTAACTAATATTTTTAATTTATCTCTTCAAACAGGTGTAGTGTCTGATATGTGGAAGATGGCTAATGTAATTCCTATTTTTAAAGCATGGGACAAGTCGTTACCGTCAAATTACTGCCCAATAAGTATGACCTCAATTGTAGGCAAATTACTAGAGTCAATTACAGCTAAGGTTATAAGAAGCCATCTCGATAAGCATAACTTGATTAATGATACTCAGCATGAATTCACAAGAGGCCGTTCTTGTCTAACTAATTTATTAACTTTCTTCAGTAAATCTTTTGAGGCTGTTGACCACGATAAAGAATTTTATATTATTTAGTTAAATTTTAAAAAGGCTTTTGATAGAGTTCTGCACCAAAGACTATTAAAGAAAGTGGCAGCTCATGGCGTTGGGGGAAGGGTGCTCTCGTGGATCGAGTCATGGCTCACAGACAGGAAGCAGAGTGTCCATAAATGGGGTTAAATCAGAGTGGGGATCTGTAACAAGTGGCGTTCCACAGGGATCAGTCTTGGGCCCGTTGTTGTTTATAATATATATCAATGATGGTAATAAAGTTGGTAGAATTACCGACAATATGTAAAGTAAAAGGACACAAGTGCAACTAATGTGACATTTTATTGTGGCAACGTTTCGGTCTCCAGGAGCTTTATCAAGCCGTTACAAACAGTACATGGACACAGGGTATATATAGGTATATATAGGCTCAGAGTGAGTTGCAATATTAGTGGTGGTAGTGGTAGTAGTAGTAGTAGCAGTAGAAGTAATACAATATGTAGAACAATTAACTTGCACATGAGTAAACGATATGAAGGCTATTACTTGGGAAACATAAAAATTTGGTTAGACAAATATTTCTGTTGGAGGCTGGATAGAGAAGGCCTGTTTCAATGTTCATTCTCTGTAATGTGCTTGTGTAGTATTAACAGAAGAGACTATGTGATGGCAGGATTTACTGTTTTCAGGAGGATTCTTGCTAAGACTTCAGAGATGGTGAAGCTGCCTTTGTTTTGTTTAATTGTATTAGAAACAGCTATTAGTGAAGATTCAAGGCACTTACGTCTGCGGAGATTAGTTTCTTTGATCACTAGTTGGGCTTCCCTGAACTTCATGAGATGATTGGTGGAATTTCGGTGTTGTACACAGACGTTGTTCAAGTTATTGTTCCTACATGCGTAAATGTGTTCATTGAGGCGGGTGTCGAGGTTTCTTCCTGTTTCACCTACATAAATCTTGTCGCAGCCTCCACAGGATATAGTGTAAACCCCTGCGCTGACTGGTTAGTGGTGCTTGGATTTTGTTCTGGTTAGATCCTTTATCGAAGTGCTGGAAGCGATGGCGACTCTGGTGTTAGCTTGTGAAAGTACTTTAGAAACGTTCAGTGCAACCTGACTGTTGGGAAGAATTATAACTTTGTTGGGAGAGGTGTTGGTGCGTGGAGAATTAATGATCTGAAGGGCTCTTTTCTTGCAGTCTTTGATGAAAAGGGAAGGAAAATGTAAATCTGTGAAGGTTCGGTGAATGTATGTACATTCCTCGTCAAGAAACTTAGGACTACAAATTCGGTATGCTCTTAGGAAAAACCCGATGATGATGCCTCTTTTGGTCCTAGTATCTTGACTGGAATAGAAGTGTGTGAGATCGTTTTTATTGGTAGGTTTCCGATAAACTAAGATTTCAAGTTTATCGGCCACACTAGTGTACCATGGAGTCAACGAACCAGACAAGCTGTTAACTGTGATAACGACATATCCTCCTCCTCGCTAGTGTCCATAGTTAGGAGTACATATGGTGTTGTCGCTTGTGAGATACACCAGTTGAACTGACCAGAAGAGTGCTTGAGCAGCATACGTCGCATCATTGTAGAAACCTTTCTCCCTCGGGAGCCAGAGACGGGTCATCGCAAGATTGAGACCCGTGCCAGGACTACGGTCTTGGCAAACATTATACATACATACATGTACTGTTTGTAACGGCTTGATAAAGCTCCTGGAGAGTGAAACGTTGCCACAATAAAATGTCACATTAGTTGCACTTGTGTCCTTTTACTTTACATATATCAATGATCTTGATGAGGGAATTACTAGTGAAATGAGCAAATTCGCCGATGACACAAAGATATGTAGGATAATTGATTCAAACGTAGATATCAGGGAACTTCAGGGGGATTTAGACAAACTCAATACCTGGTCAGCAAAATGGCAGATGCAGTTCAATGTAGATAAATGCAAGGTTCTGAAGCTCGGGAGTGTCCATAGCCCTAGCACTTATAAGTTAAATAATGTAGAACTTAGCCATACAGATTGTGAAAAGGACTTCTGGGTTATGATGAGCAGTAACCTTAAACCAAGACAGCAATGCCTAAGCGCACGTAATAGGGCAAATAGATTATTGGGATTTATATCAAGAAGTGTAAGCAACAGAAGTCCAGAGGTCATACTGCAGCTTTATACATCATTAGTAAGGCCTCACCTAGATTATGCAGCTCAGTTCTGATCTCCATATTACAGAATGGACATAAATTCGTTAGAAAACATTCAGCGTAGAATGACTAAATTAATACATAGCATTAGAAATCTTCCTTATGAAGAAAGATTGAAGATTTAAATTACATTCACTTGTTAGACGAAGAATGAGGGGAGACCTGATGGAAGTGTATAAGTGGAAGATAGGTATTAATAAAGGGGATATTAATAAGGTCTTGAGGATATCTCTCCATGAGAGAACCCGCAGTAATGGATTTAAATTAGACGAGTTTAGATTTAGAAAAGACATAGGAAAGTATTGGTTTGGAAATAGGGTAGTTAATGAGTGGAACAGTCTACCTAGTTGGGTTATTGAGGCTGGGACTTTAGGTAGCTTCAAATTTAGGTTGGATAAATATATGAGTGGGAGGGGTTGGATTTAAACCATACCCCCGGCCGGGATTGAACCCGCGGTCATAGAGTCTCAAAACTCCAGCCCGTCGCGTTAGCCACTAGACCAGCTAGCCACAATAAGATTCATCCAACTAGGTATATTTCTACACCATAGGAAAATTAGCACAGGCACCTCTGTGACCACAAATGCAAGTTTTTACAGACGAAAAAAACTTGCATTTGTGGTCACAGAGGTGCCTGTGCTAACTTTCCTATGGTGTAGAAATATACCTAGTTGGATGAATCTTATTGTGGCTAGCTGGTCTAGTGGCTAACGCGACGGGCTGGAGTTTTGAGACTCTATGACCGCGGGTTCAATCCCGGCCGGGGGTATGGTTTATTTGCAATCGTGTCATTACGATTTCTTGAGTCAAGTCGGGTTGGATATGAGTGGGACTTGCAAATGAGTAGAGAGAGTTATCAGATCTTATTTCTTGTGGAGCACTGAAAATTGGGTTGGGCAAATGTTTTTTTAGTGGGATGGATTGTAAAGGACCTGTAATAAAGTTGGTAGAATTACCGACAATATGTAAAGTAAAAGGACACAAGTGCAACTAATGTAAAGGACCTGCCTAGTATGCCTGCTGCAGTGTTCCTCCTTTCTTATGTTCTTATGTTCTTATAAGCTATAGTGTCAATTTTATTACTGAAATTGATTTCTGTGAAATATTTTAGAGACTGTCTCTAGTGATCAGAAATAAGTTACAATGTTTGGTCTTATTGGTTATATTGAGTTGAATCAACTTAATGTTCTTTTATTTGATTATAAAATTTGTGCCCGTAAGATCACTGGGAAAAAAATTGAATGTTCTTATGTACTAAGCTTAAACAAATCTTGCTTAACTTCTTACCTATTAACTACACTTACTTTCTTAAAAGTTGGTAAATCTAATTTAGAGAAGATTTGCGATTAGTTTTGGCCTGTTTAGTTCCAAATTTGTTTTTTGTATGAAACTTGAATGATTCAAAATCTGCGTTTCAGGCGATATTTCCTGAGTGTCGCATCTGATTAGCATCAACCCACCACACTGATAACTTGATCACATTAACACCTTCAAGCTAAATGTACTTCTTACGGTACTGGTCTCGGGATCTTTGATTGGATGGAATTAAATTGTCTTTGAATGTCCTATTTAATTCTTTTCATTAAAGAAATTTGAATAAAATTGGCAAATGATGACTTGTTAATGCCCCATGATTTCCTTCAAATTTCAAGTATTAATATTTAACTATAATATTATCTTATGTCACACTCTTCAGTCTACACTATTTTAGCAGCACTGAGGCTCAGGGAACTAAAGTTACGTAATACAAGGATACCTATCTCGCATCACCATCAACTATTTTCTCTCCTTTACAGGTATCATCATCACAGCTGGTCGAGTACTATCCCTGGCTTCACCTCGACGGGTTGGAAAGTACAAGACTTGGCCTATCCTTTACGGTGAGTGTAATATTAGTCACTATAATACATACTACTATTATTATCAAGTAAAGTTGGACACTACTGCATAGGCTTCTGCTACTATCCTGCAATCTTAGTCACTGTACTACATGCTACTGTCACATCCTGTAATGTTGGTAACTGTTATACAAGTTACTACTACTAACCAGTAATGTTAGTTACTATTGTAACTATTGTATCTACTATTGTAGACCTGGAGAGTATACCTGGAGAGGGTTTCGGGAATCAACAGCCAGGGTGCTGACTTTAGGTGCCTGTCCAGCGCCTTCTTGAAGACAGCCAGGGATCCATTGGTAATCCCCGTTATTAGATGAATGGTTCAGAAAACCGACATGTTGATAAATTAGACACATGTGCAACTCTTGGGTATCTTTATTGAGGAAACGTTTCGCCACACAGTGGCTTCATCAGTCCATACGTAGGAGAAACTTGAAGAACAGGAGGAGAATGAGGTAATCAGTCTCTCAACCTTGAGTCGATGTGTTCAGTCCCTCAATCTTGAATAGAATACGGCATATGAGCGGAGAAGCAGCTTATAAACCTGCCATACGGTTTATAAGCTGATTCTCCGCTCATATGCCGTATTCTATTCAAGATTGATGGACTGAATACATCGACTCAAGGTTGAGGGACTGATTACCTCATTCTCCTCCTGTTCTTCAAGTTTCTCCTACGTATGGACTGATGAAGCCACTGTGTGGCGAAACGTTTCCTCAATAAAGATACCCAAGAGTTGCACATGTGTCTAATTTATCAATCCCCGTTATGTATGCTGGGAGGCACCCGAAGAGTCTTGGGTCCCTGTCACTTATTGTGTTGTCTCTTATCGGGCTAGTGGTGCCCCTGCTTTTTGTTGGGGGGATGTTGCATCTCCTGCCGATCCTTTTGCTTTCGTAGGAAGTGATCTTCGTGTGTAAATTTCGTATCAATCCTTCTAGAAATTTCCAAGTGTTTTTTATGTATCTTTCTCAACTGCATTCCAGAGAATACAAGTTAAGGAACTTCAACTGTTCCTTGTAATTAAGGTGTTTTATCGTAATTATATGTGTCGTGAAGGTTCTCTGTACATTTTCTAGATCAGCAATTTCGCCTGTCTTGAAAGGCGCTGATCGTATATAGCAATATTACAGCCGAGAGATATCCAGCGATTTGAAGAGAATCATCATGGGCTTGGCGTCCCTAGTGTTGAAAGTTCTCATTGTGAATTCTATCACTTTTTTTTAGCAGATGTGATAGATACATTGTTGTGATCTTTGAAAGTGAGATCCTCTGACACTATCACTCCCAGGTCCTCCACATTAGTATTTCCGCTCTATTTTGTGGTGGGAATTTGTTTTATACTCCGATATAAATTTAATATCCTAAAGATTTCCATAACGGAGAAACTGAAATGCCTCTTCATTGAACTTCAAATTGTTTTCTGCTGTCCATTTAAAGATTTGGTTGATGTCCGCTTGAAATCTTGCAGTGTCTTCTATGGAGAACACTGTCATAAAAATTCGGGTGTCATCCGCAAAGAAAGACATAGTGCTGTGGTTTACATCTCTATCTATGTCAGATATGAGGATGAGAAACAGGATGGGAGGGAGTACTGTGCCTTGTGGAACAGAGCTTTTTACAGTAGCCGCTTCTGACTTTACTCTCTTTACTATTACTCTTTGTGTTCTTTTTGTTAAGAAGGTATAGATCTATTTATTAAATTTTTCCTGTTATTCCTTTATCACACATTTTGTGAGCTTTTATACCGTGGTCACACTTGTCGACAGCTTTTGCAAAGTCTGTCTATACACATCTGCATTTTGTTTGTCCTCCAGTGCATCTAAGACGTTGTCATAGTGATCCATTTGTTGGGACTGACAGGAGCAGCCTACTCTAAACCCATGTTGCCCTGGGTTGTGTAACTGACGGTTATCTAGACGGGTGGTGTAGTACAAGTTACTATTACTACACAGTAATAATAGTCACTTTGTACAAGCTACTACTATTATCCTGTATTGCAAATGGTTGTCAGATTTTTAATGTTGTCCTCAAAAAAAATTGTTTTTAATTCGTCCTTATCACCATTGTTGAAAGATTCATTACAGGAATTATGAAATGAGTCTGATAACTTTCAAAAGCCTCTGCTGCTCTGCTTCAAATGTTCAACTTGGGTGACTGCGGAGAATGAAACTGAGTTGTGTAGGTGAACCTTTGCTAATTTCATGAATAAAATAGATTGAAGTTTGATTCCCATTATAACCCCCTAACATTATATAGTTGGTTTGTCTTGCTGCTTTATAATGCCTGTTAAGTTGAGATGGTGTGTAGTCAAACTTGTCAGTGCACTAACCTATTAAGAAACTTGAAATCTTTGAAATTTATGCGATTATTGACGATGACATTTGTTGTAATGAAGACGATAACTGAAGTTGCTTCTTCTAATGGACACTATAACCGAAGTTGCTTCTTCTAATGGACACTATAACCGAAGTTGCTTCTTCTAATGGACACTATAACCGAAGTTGCTTCTTCTAATGGACACTATAACCGAAGCTGCTTCTTCTAATGGACACTATAACCGAAGTTGCTTCTTCTAATGGACACTATAACCGAAGTTGCTTCTTCTAATGGACACGATAACCGAAGTTGCTTCTTCTAATGGACACTATAACCGAAGTTGCTTCTTCTAATGGACACGATAACCAAAGTTGCTTCTTCTAATGGACACTATAACCGAAGTTGCTTCTTCTAATGGACACGATAACCGAAGTTGCTTCTTCTAATGGACACTATAACCGAAGTTGCTTCTTCTAATGGCACTATAACCGAAGTTGCTTCTTCTAATGGACACTATAACCGAAGTTGCTTCTTCTAATGGACACTATAACCGAAGTTGCTTCTTCTAATGGACACTATAACCTAAGTTGCTTCTTCTAATGGACACTATAACCGAAGTTGCTTCTTCTAATGGACACTATAACCGAAGTTGCTTCTTCTAATGGACACTATAACCGAAGTTGCTTCTTCTAATGGACACTATAACCGAAGTTGCGTCTTCTAATGGACACTATAACCGAAGTTGCTTCTTCTAATGGACACTATAACCGAAGTTGCTTCTTCTAATGGACACTATAACCGAAGTTGCTTCTTCTAATGGACACTATAACCGAAGTTGCTTCTTCTAATGGACACTATAACCGAAGTTGCTTCTTCTAATGGACACTATAACCGAAGTTGCTTCTTCTAATGGACACTATAACCGAAGTTGCTTCTTCTAATGGACACTATAACCGAAGTTGCTTCTTCTAATGGACACTATAACCGAAGTTGCTTCTTCTAATGGACACTATAACCGAAGTTGCTTCTTCTAAATGGACACTATAACCGAAGTTGCTTCTTCTAATGGACACTATAACCGAAGTTGCTTCTTCTAATGGACACTATAACCGAAGTTGCTTCTTCTAATGGACACTATAACCGAAGTTGCTTTCTTCTAATGGACACTATAACCGAAGTTGCTTCTTCTAATGGACACTATAACCGAAAGTTGCTTCTTCTAATGGACACTATAACCGAAGTTGCTTCTTCTAATGGACACTATAACCGAAGTTGCTTCTTCTAATGGACACTATAACCGAAGTTGCTTCTTCTAATGGACACTATAACCGAAGTTGCTTCTTCTAATGGACACGATAACCGAAGTTGCTTCTTCTAATGGACACTATAACCGAAGTTGCTTCTTCTAATGGACACGATAACCGAAGTTGCTTCTTCTAATGGACACTATAACCGAAGTTGCTTCTTCTAATGGACACGATAACCGAAGTTGCTTCTTCTAATGGACACTATAACCGAAGTTGCTTCTTCTAATGGACACTATAACCGAAGTGCTTCTTCTAATGGACACTATAAACCGAAGTTGCTTCTTCTAATGGACACTATAACCGAAGTTGCTTCTTCTAATGGACACTATAACCGAAGTTGCTTCTTCTAATGGACACTATAACCGAAGTTGCTTCTTCTAATGGTCAACTATAACCGAAGTTGCTTCTTCTAATGGACACTATAACCGAAGTTGCTTCTTCTAATGGACACTATAACCGAAGTTGCTTCTTCTAATGGACACTATAACCGAAGTTGCTTCTTCTAATGGACACTATAACCGAAGTTGCTCTTCTTCTAATGGACACTATAACCGAAGTTGCTTCTTCTAATGGACACTATAACCGAAGTTGCTTCTCTAAAGGACACTATAACCGAAGTTGCTTCTTCTAATGGACACTATAACCGAAGTTGCTTCTTCTAATGGACACTATAACCGAAGTTGCTTCTTCTAATGGACACTATAACCGAAGTTGCTTCTTCTAATGGACACTATAACCGAAGTTGCTTCTTCTAATGGACACTATAACCGAAGTTTGCTTCTTCTAATGGACACTATAACCGAAGTTGCGTCTTCTAATGGACACTATAAACCGAAGTTGCTTCTTCTAATGGACACTAATAACCGAAGTTGCTTCTTCTAATGGACACTATAACCGAAGTTGCTTCTTCTAATGGACACTATAACCGAAGTTGCATCTTCTAATGGACACTATACCGAAGTTGCTTCTTCTAATGGACACTATCAACCGAAGTTGCTTCATTCTAATGACACTATAACCGAAGTTGCTTCTTTCTAATGTGACACTATAACCGAAGTTGCTTCTCTAATGGACACTATAACCGAAGTTGCTTCTTCTAATGGACACTATAACCGAAGTTGCTTCTTCTAATGGACACTATAACCGAAGTTGCTTCTTCTAATGGACACTATAACCGAAGTTGCTTCTTCTAAATGGACACTATAACCGAAGTTGCTTCTTCTAATGGACACTATAACCGAAGTTGGTTCTTCTAATGGACACTATAACCGAAGTTGCTTCTTCTAATGGACACTATAACCGAAGTTGCTTCTTCTAATGGACACTATAACCGAAGTTGCTTCTTCTAATGGACACTATAACCGAAGTTGCTTCTTCTAATGGACACTATAACCGAAGTTGCTTCTTCTAATGGACACTATAACCGAAGTTGCTTCTTCTAATGGACACGATAACCGAAGTTGCTTCTTCTAATGGACACTATAACCGAAGTTTGCTTCTTCTAATGGACACGATAACCGAAGTTGCCTTCTTCTAATGGACACTATAACCGAAGTTGCTTCTTCTAATGGACACGATAACCGAAGTTGCTTCTTCTAATGGACACTATAACCGAAGTTGCTTCTTCTAATGGACACTATAACCGAAGTTGCTTCTTCTAATGGACACTATAACCGAAGTTGCTTCTTCTAATGGACACTATAACCGAAGTTGCTTCTTCTAATGGACACTATAACCGAAGTTGCTTCTTCTAATGGACACTATAACCGAAGTTGCTTCTTCTAATGGACACTATAACCGAAGTTGCTTCTTCTAATGGACACTATAACCGATGTTGCTTCTTCTAATGGACACTATAACGAAGTTGCTTCTTCTAATGGACACTATAACCGAAGTTGCTTCTTCTAATGGACACTATAACCGAAGTTGCTTCTTCTAATGGACACTAAAACCGAAGTTGCTTCTTCTAATGGACACTATAACCGAAGTTGCTTCTTCTAATGGACACTATAACCGAAGTTGCTTCTTCTAATGGACACTATAAACCGAAGTTGCTTCTTCTAATGGACACTATAACCGAAGTTGCTTCTTCTAATGGACACTATAACCGAAGTTGCTTCTTCTAATGACACGATAACCGAAGTTGCTTCTTCTAATGGACACTATAACCGAAGTTGCTTCTTCTAATGGACACGATAACCGAAGTTGCTTCTTCTAATGGACACTATAACCGAAGTTGCTTCTTCTAATGGACACGATAACCGAAGTTGCTTCTTCTATGGACACTATAACCGAAGTTGCTTCTTCTAATGGACACTATAACCGAAGTTGCTTCTTCTAATGGACACTATAACCGAAGTTGCTTCTTCTAATGGACACTATAACCGAAGTTGCTTCTTCTAATGGACACTATAACCGAAGTTGCTTCTTCTAATGGACACTATAACCGAAGTTGCTTCTTCTAATGGACACTATAACCGAAGTTGCTTCTTCTAATGGACACTAAACCGATGTTGCTTCTTCTAATGGACACTATAACCGAATGTTGCTTCTTCTAAATGGACACTATAACCGAAGTGCTTCTTCTAATGGACACTATAACCGAAGTTGCTTCTTCTAATGGACACTATAACCGAAGTTGCTTCTTCTAATGGACACTATAACCGAAGTTGCTTCTTCTAATGGACACTATAACCGAAGTTGCTTCTTCTAATGGACACTATAACCGAAGTTGCTTCTTCTAATGGACACTATAACCGAAGTTGCTTCTTCTAATGGACACTATAACCGAAGTTGCTTCTTCTAATGGACACTATAACCGAAGTTGCTTCTTCTAATGGACACTATAACCGAAGTTGATTCTTCTAATGGACACTATAACCGAAGTTGCTTCTTCTAATGGACACTATAACCGAAGTTGCTTCTTCTAATGGACACAATAACCGAAATTGCTTCTTCTAATGGACACTATAACCGAAGTTGCTTCTTCTAATGGACACGATAACCGAAGTTGCTTCTTCTAATGGACACTATAACCGAAGTTGCTTCTTCTAATGGACACTATAACCGAAGTTGCTTCTTCTAATGGACACTATAACCGAGTTGCTTCTTCTAATGGACACTATAACCGAAGTTGCTTCTTCTTAATGGACACGATAACCGAAGTTGCTTCTTCTAAGGACACTATAACCGAAGTTGCTTCTTCTAATGGACACGATAACCGAAGTTGCTTCTTCTAATGGACACTATAACCGAAGTTGCTTCTTCTAATGGACACTATAACCGAAGTTGCTTCTTCTAATGGACACTATAACCGAAGTTGCTTCTTCTAATGGACACTATAACCGAAGTTGCTTCTTCTAATGGACACGATAACCGAAGTTGCTTCTTCTAATGGACACTATAACCGAAGTTGCTTCTTCTAATGGACACTATAACCGAAGTTGCTTCTTCTAATAGGACACTATAACCGAAGTTGCTTCTTCTAATGGACACTATAAACCGAAGTTGCTTCTTCTAATGACACTATAACCGAAGTTGCTTCTTCTAATGGACACTATAACCGAAGTTTGCTTCTTCTAATGGACACTATAACCGAAGTTGCTTCTTCTAATGGACACGATAACCGAAGTTGCTTCTTCTAATGGACACTATAACCGAAGTTGCTTCTTCTAATGGACACTATAACCGAAGTTGCTTCTTCTAATGGACACTATAATCGAAGTTGCTTCTTCTAATGCACACTATAACCGAAGTTGCTTCTTCTAATGGACACTATAACCGAAGTTGCTTCTTCTAATGGACACGATAAACCGAGTTGCTTCTTCTAATGGACACTATAACCGAAGTTGCTTCTTCTAATGGACACGATAACCGAAGTTGCTTCTTCTAATGGACACTATAACCGAAGTTGCTTCTTCTAATGGACACTATAACCGAAGTTGCTTCTTCTAATGGACACTATAAACCGAAGTTGCTTCTTCTAATGGACACTATAACCGAAGTTGCTTCTTCTAATGGACACTATAACCGAAGTTGCCTTCTTCTAATGGACACTATAACCGAAGTTGCTTCTTCTAATGGACACTATAACCGAAGTTGCTTCTTCTAATGGACACTATAAACCGAAGTTGCTCTTCTAATGGACACTATAACCGAAGTTGCTTCTTCTAATGGACACGATAACCGAAGTTGCTTCTTCTAATGGACACTATAACCGAAGTTGCTTCTTCTAATGGACACTATAACCGAAGTTGCTTCTTCTAATGGACACTATAACCGAAGTTGCTTCTTCTAATGGACACGATAACCGAAGTTGCTTCTTCTAATGGACACTATAACCGAAGTTCTTCTTCTAATGGACACTATAACCGAAGTTGCTTCTTCTAATGGACACTATAACCGAAGTTGCTTCTTCTAATGGACACTATAACCGAAGTTGCTTCTTCTAATGGACATTATAACCGAAGTTGCTTTCTTCTAATGGACACGATAACCGAAGTTGCTTCTTCTAATGGACACTATAACCGAAGTTGCTTTCTAATGGACACTATAACCGAAGTTGCTTCTTCTAATGGACACTATAACCGAAGTTGCTTCTTCTAATGGACACTATAACCGAAGTTGCTTCTTCTAATGGACACTATAACCGAAGTTGCTTCTTCTAATGGACACTATAACCGAAGTTGCTTCTCTAATGGACACGATAACCGAAGTTGCTTCTTCTAATGGACACTATAACCGAAGTTGCTTCTTCTAATGGACACTATAACCGAAGTTGCTTCTTCTAATGGACACTATAACCGAAGTTGCTTCTTCTAATGGACACGATAACCGAAGTTGCTTCTTCTAATGGACACGATAACCGAAGTTGCTTCTTCTAATGGACACTATAACCGAAGTTGCTTCTTCTAATGGACACGATAACCGAAGTTGCTTCTTCTAATGGACACTATAACCGAAGTTGCTTCTTCTAATGGACACGATAACCGAAGTTGCTTCTTCTAATGGACACTATAACCGAAGTTGCTTCTTCTAATGGACACTATAACCGAAGTTGCTTCTTCTAATGGACACGATAAACCGAAGTTGCTTCTTCTAATGGACACTATAACCGAAGTTGCTTCTTCTAATGGACACGATAACGAAGTTGCTTCTTCTAATGGACACTAAACCGAAGTTGCTTCTTCTAATGGACACTATAACCGAAGTTGCTTCTTCTAATGGACACGATAACCGAAGTTGCTTCTTCTAATGGACACTATAACCGAAGTTGCTTCTTCTAATGGACACGATAACCGAAGTTGCTTCTTCTAATGGACACTATAACCGAAGTTGCTTCTTCTAATGGACACTATAACCGAAGTTGCTTCTTCTAATGGACACGATAACCGAAGTTGCTTCTTCTAATGACACTATAACCGAAGTTGCTTCTTCTAATGGACACGATAACCGAAGTTGCTTCTTCTAATGGACACTATAACCGAAGTTGCTTCTTCTAATGGACACTATAACCGAAGTTGCTTCTTCTAATGGACACGATAACCGAAGTTGCTTCTTCTAATGGACACTATAACCGAAGTTGCTTCTTCTAATGGACACTATAACCGAAGTTGCTTCTTCTAATGGACACGATTAACCGAAGTTGCTTCTTCTAATGGACACTATAAACCGAAGTTGCTTCTTCTAATGGACACGATAACCGAAGTTGCTTCTTCTAATGGACACTATAACCGAAGTTGCTTCTTCTAATGGACACTATAACCGAAGTTGCTTCTTCTAATGGACACGATAACCGAAGTTGCTTCTTCTAATGGACACTATAACCGAAGTTGCTTCTTCTAATGGACACTATAACCGAAGTTGTTTTTTTAATTGGCATGAAACTTTCATCACTGGTGTTGTTATCTTCAGTGTGATCTTCACCTTGTTATTCATCATCATTGTCCTAAGCTTACCTTTATTTTCTTCATGTATACTAACCTACTATCTACAATATATATATATATATATATATATATATATATATATATATATATATAATGCAAAACAACCACTCTGAAAGAATAGAGAAATTCCAAGCGCTTTCGTGACTACTCACATTATCAAGGAACTATGAAAGTAAAGAATCCAAGGAAGCTATATAAGGGGTCTGGCCAGCACCTCACTATCAGATCCCACAACGGTTAAACACCTGACGCGCGCCGACCCAACTGGAGAGTTTACCTGGAGAGAGTTTCGGGGGTCAACGCCCCCGCGGCCCGGTCTGTGACCAGGCCTCCTGGTGGATCAGCCCCTGATCAACCAGGCTGTTGCTGCTGGCTGCACGCAAACCAACGTACGAGCCACAGCCCGGCTGATCAGGAACTGACTTTAGGTGCTTGTCCAGTGCCAGCTTGAAGACTGCCAGGGGGCTGTTGGTAATCCCCCTTATGTATGCTGGGAGGCAGTTGAACAGTCTCGGGCCCCTGACACTTATTGTATGGTCTCTTAACGTGCTAGTGACACCCCTGCTTTTCATTGGGGGGATGGTGCATCGTCTGCCAAGTCTTTTGCTTTCGTAGTGAGTGATTTTCGTGTGCAAGTCCTTTGCACAACTCACCCACAAACTATTCTACCCAAGAAAATTTAAAAATTATTATTTGTCCAGTGTATTATTAAATTCTTCCCAAATTCTATTAATTATAAATGGATCTAATTTATATAAACCAAAGGAAATATTCATATTATTTTCAAAACTGCTTTTTATGAAACAAGATTCAATTATATTCCTGTCGACCATGGACTTGCTTGATACTACTTTCTCAACTTTTTGAAAATCAATTGGATGGTTAAAATCTCTTACATGAATAAATAGAGCATTGGAATCTTGTCCAGTTCTAATGCTATATTTATGTTGTTTTAATCTTAGTTCGAGATTTTTACCAGTTTGACCGGTCCTTGTAAAATTTGCGATAAAGTTTATTACGGTCAAACTGGTAAAAATCTCGAACTAAGATTAAAACAACATAAATATAGCATTAGAACTGGACAAGATTCCAATGCTCTATTTTATTCATGTAAGAGATTTTAACCATCCAATTGATTTTCAAAAAGTTGAGAAAGTAGTATCAAGCAAGTCCATGGTCGACAGGAATATAATTGAATCTTGTTTCATAAAAAGCAGTTTTGAAAATAATATGAATATTTCCTTTGGTTTATATAAATTAGATCCATTTATAATTAATAGAATTTGGGAAGAATTTAATAATAATACACTGGACAAATAATAATTTTTACATTTTCTTGGGTAGAATAGTTTGTGGGTGAGTTGTGCAAAGGACCTGTCCAGTTGGGCCGGCGCGCGTCAGGTGTTTAACCGTTGTGGGATCTGATAGTGAGGTGCTGGCCAGACCCCTTATATAGCTTCCTTGGATTCTTTACTTTCATAGTTCCTTGATAATGTGAGTAGTCACGAAAGCGCTTGGAATTTCTCTATTCTTTCAGAGTGGTTGTTTTGCATATTCTGAAATCACCTGTCTACTGTGATCTTATTGCATATATATATATATATATATATATATATATATTATATATATATATATATATATATATATATATATATATATATATAAATATATATATATATGATCTCTGGCCGAAGGAGACTCGAACCTACGAACCCAGTGCTATACCATTCTCACCACACTGGACCAAAACCTTGGCGTGTAGCACAATGCTAGACGTTGATCCAAGGCAGCCAGCTTTCAGGGAGAAGACTTACAGGTTTTCATCTCATCCCCTGCATGCATCAGCCTTACTAGAGATTTTAACAATGCAAGGAATTCGCAAGAGCAGGCGAAATATACATAAACACTGATCTCTGGCTGTAGGAGACTCGAACCTACGAACGTTGGAACAAGGTATGCAGTGCTATACCATTCTCACCACACTGGACCAATACCTTGGCGCCTAGCACAATGCTAGACGTTAATCCAAGGCAGCCAGCTTTCAGGGAGAAGGCTTACAGCTTTTCAGGGGATGAGATGAAAAGCTGTAAGCCTTCTCCCTGAAAGCTGGCTGCCTTGGATCAACGTCTAACATTGTGCTAGGCGCCAAGGTATTGGTCCAGTGTGGTGAGAATGAATAGCACTGCGTACCTTGTTCCAAGATTCGTAGGTTCGAGTCTCCTTCGACCAGAGATCAGTGTTTGTGTATAGTTCGCCTGGTCTTGCGAATTCCTTATATATATATATATATATATATATATATATATATATATATATATATATATATTATATATATATATATATATATATATTATATATATATAATATATATATATATATATATATATATATATATATGTCATGCCGAATATGTAAAACTGTCAATTAGCAAGAAACTCATTTAAATTAAGTCCTTTCTGAAATTTTCTTTTATAAGTTTAAAGATATATTTTTTTCATTAATGTTAATGTAAAAAAAATTAATTTTGCTCCAAAAGAATCTTAGAAAACTTACCTAACCTTATTATAACAAGAACAATTTATTTTAGCCTAACCCAACTAAATATATTTTAGATTTGTTTACAGTAATTTAATACTAAACAAACAGTGAAATATATTTTTTTCGTTAGGTTCAGAATGATTTTGACGAAATTATTGCATACACAAATTTTCACTTGTCCTATATGGCAAGATGAGCGTTGCTATTTAAGCCAAGATCGCAAGTTCTGCCTATTCGGCACGACATATAATATATGTCGTGCCGAATAGGCAGAACTATGCGATCTTGGCTTAAATTAGCAACGTTCATCTTGCCATATAGGACAAGTGAAAATTTGTGTATGCAATAATTTCGCCAAAATCATTCTGAACCTAATCAAAAAAATATATTTGATTGTGTTTGTTTAGTATTAAATTATTGTAAACGTATTTAAAATATATTTAATTGGGTTAGGCTAAAATAAATTGTTCTTGTTATAATAAGGTTTAGGTAAGTTTCTAAGATTCTATTGGTGCAAAATTAAAATTTTTACATTAACATTAATGAAAAAAATATATCTTTAAATGTATAAGAGAAATTTTCAGAAAGGACTTAATTTTAGATGAGTTCTTGCTAATTGACCAGTTTTACATATTCGGCACGACATAATATAATATATATATATATATATATATATATATATATATTTATATATATATTATATATATATATATATATATAATAATAATAATAATATAGGGAGGTACCACCTCTAGAACTGTCATGGGGACCCTCATCCTCAGAGAAAAGAATAAACTTGCTTCAGGGAAAACTCAAGGTTTTCCCTGAAGCTGTTTGAGAATTTTCTCCTACTACCCCTATATTTCAAGTATGTTTTATTTAAAGACAAAAATACATTGGCCAAACATTCACAAAAATACAACAGAAAGCAAAACAACATAGGTAACTCAGAGCTACATCTCGAATACTTCGTCCAGCTCCCCTGCAGTGGGCCGCATGCCCAGAATGCTGCAGGTATTTCCTCTCTGGATCACAACACTGAGTCTCTGAAAGAGAAAGCTAGTCGCCCTGTGGTCCTTGGTTTCTATGATGAGCTTTTCACCCAGTTCTTTGAGGAACTTTAGAGCACACTTGCCCCATGCTCCAAGGGTCTCCGACCCTATTGGAATGAAGTTATATCAAGGGGGAAGGTCTTCATATTTTCTGATGTTCTGGGCCTCCCTGTGGCTGGCAGCTCCACCCCCTTCCACTATGGAGTATGGCAAGTAGGTGTCTGCCAATATGGCAGCACAGGTGTAGTCCCAGGCAATCTGCTTTCCATCCTTCCAGGGTAGCATAGTGGCTCCATCAGGACGCTTTTGACTTCTGTCAGACCTCTGTACTTGGGGTTCCCGTTGAGCTTGGCAACGGGCTGTGGCGAGGCTTCTCTTTATGATGTCACTGACCTCCTCATGTCTGGCATACTTCCCTTCTGCTGTGTGACACACAAGACCATGAAGTCCGAATTGATCAGCTGTCGCCCTGCCGCAAATACACCTATGTTCGGTGAGGATGGGGGCGGCTAGGCGAAGTGCAACACCAATCCGAATGGCCTGTGGGTCGAGATGGGTTCCCAGGGAGGAATTGAGAACAGCTAACAGGAAATCTCCTGAGTGTGGTGTCTTCACTGCCAGGAGACGAGCTTTGTCCTTTCCTGAAGCATTGGAGAGCATTGTGTTGGCGATTTTTTCCATGATCGGTTTGTCCCAGTGGGACTGTTTGTGCTGTTTGGGAGGAGCTGGTCTACTGGAGGAGTCTGTAAGGGTGTCCCACCAAATGGCTGCTTCAGTAAACCTGGGGTCTTGAGCTCCTATCACGTCTCTCAAGCGTTCGGGTACTATCTTCTTGACTAATGCACCGGAAGCCAAACACGAAGACAGAAAAGCAGGTAAAGCAACATGCGTTTCTTTACGCACCCCTATACCTCCCAGTCGCACTGGGAGGGTTGCCTGATCCATTGCTCATCCTCTAGTGACAGGCTCAGTGCCTTCTTAAAAGTTGATCTCAGGTGTGCGTCATATTCATCGAGTGTTGGATTGTCAAAAGAGGGTGCACACCTCAAGAAGTAAGTGAGTCTTGGCATAGTAAGACACCTTGTGAGGAGATACAGAGCATCATGGGCATCAAGATCGCTTATTCTCTCCTCCATCCTCATCAGGTCATTCAATTTGTCCCTGAGGACAGTGTCAATGGCCTGGTGACCCAGCGGTGCCCCCAGAAGGGTACTATTGGACGGAGTGGTAGTTGAGACTTCCGGGAGGATTCTTCGCACAGCATTGATTATTTCCTGGTTCGCTGTGATGATTTCACACTTGGGGGGATTGAGGATGAGTCCCAAGTCTTCTCCCTGTGTTTTCACCAGTTGTAGGTCCCCCACCAGGGACTCTTCAGTACCTGCCAGACTGCCGTCATCCAGGTACCAGATATTGAGCTCACTGCATAGGCTGGAAATTAATTCTCTTACTGCCAAGCAGAAGAGAAGTGGAGCGAGTGGGTCACCCTGCTGAACACCCTCTGATGATTGAATTTCATGTTCTCCAAACAAAAGAATTGAGGGTTTGCTGTAGCCGGCTGAAATGATGGGAAAAAGACTGGGGCACCGATCCCGAACAGCTGGCAAAACAGCATCTCTCTTCACCATATTAAAGGCATTTCTAAAATCAAGTTTGACTATGGCCTTGTCTTCTGGTAGGTCCCTGATGTAGGCCCTTGCGGCATGAGCTGCAGCTTCACTGCCTTGATAGACCCCAAAGCCCAGTTGGTGTGGCTGGAGTAAAGTGGCAGCTTCTAGGCTAATGTTTCTCACTGCTGCTTTGGCAACGAGACGGCGAAGGGTGTTTCCAACTGCAATGGGTCTGATTCCTCCATCCCTCTTCTTCAAAGCACATAGTGAGGCTCCAAAAAAGAAAGGTTTAATTTCTTCTGGGATTTGCCCAGCCAGGCAATTGTTGACGAAAGTTGTAAACTCGGTGAGAAGAACTGATGCAGATTCACCGAGTACTGGATTTACCATCTCTTTGAGGTGCTGAGGTCGAATTCCAGTGTAACCTCCTGCAGATCCTGCTGGAATGACACGATCGCCTTATAGACTTCCGATTCTGGCAAAATTAATTGTTCAATGATGGGGTCTTCCTCAGGGTTGTCGTTGATGGCTATGGTGTCCCTGGTTGGATGCTTGTCTCTTAGTGCTTGGGCCGTGGTCTCATCCTTGGGGGCTACAGTGTCATCACTTGTAATTATTCTTATTGCTCCCACTGTGTTACCTTCTTCGATTTTTTTGCTAACCTGTGCGCAAATTTTCTCATTTTCAGTGGGACTTTTCTTGGGTCTACCTCTTTGATTCCTGCGATGATGGGGCAGAGGGACACAGTTGTCCGTTCTTGGGTAGTTGCGCACTGCCTTGATAACTGACGTGGTTAGCAGTTTGCCTCGTCTTTCAGGATCTGCAAGACAGACATTGCCGAACAAGAGTAGGTTGCGTCATGCTTGGATGGTGCCTCGGGCTTCAAAGTTGGTGGAACCTCCATTCACCCGCTTAAGAAGGTCTGTGAATTTCCCTGCTGCATATGGGCGAGCCACTTTAGGGATGTGGGATAGTGTACTGCTAGCAGTGGATTTGAATGCCAACAGAAGGTTATCACAAGTGACGAGGTTGCCATTGGAATTGTCATCTGCCTGTGGAGGCTGTGGGCTGCTCTCTGCTGGGGGCATATGTGATCCTGCACACCCATTGTGTGCACGAATGCGGCCATCCCTGTTGCGTTCTCAAAACTCTCCACACACCTGACATGTGCCTCTTCTTTCATTGTTGGGTGCATTGTTTCCCTGGCTTTGTGGCTGGCTGGCTTCATCATCTGCCATACCTCAGACTATGTGGTAAGCCCAAGCTGAACGGAAAATGGCGTATGGCACATACCGCATGTGGTTCATGGTGGTGGTAGGGGGAGGAGAGAGGTCTCCCGTCCTTGTGGTGGGCGGTGGAGGAAAGGGAGGAGTGGAAGATGTGTGATGAGGCGGAGTAGGGCACTCACTCCCTCCCAGGACAAGTCACTATACACCACAATGCTCTGTGCACATGCTACTATACACCACTATGCTCTGTGCACAGCCCCCACTATCAACGACACACCGCTATATACTACACATGAGGCTGCCTGGATGAGGTAGAGTGCGGTCGTGCTTTGCACCCCTCTACTGTTTTCCCAGATGAGCTACTCAGTCAACAACATGGCGCCAGGTGTGCGCAGAAGGGTGAATACTGTGGGCATTGAGCTTATTAGTGGGGCTTTAACGCCTACGTCAGTTGATGTGTTATTGCCCAAAATTGTGAGAGAGACATACGGCATCAGAGACGAGGATTTGTATGGAGTAGCACTGAACGGTGTGTATAGAATATTCGTGAAGGTGCTAACTGCTCAAGTATACGAGGCGTTGGTGGATCGTTATCAAGATGTCAGCATTAACGTAACACCGGCAGTGAGGGTCAAGTTGACGGATGTATCACGACATTATTCGTGGGTTAAGCTCTGAAACGTGCCTTTTGAGGCTGATGAAGTGGATATACGCAATGTTTTCGAACGTTATGGCACTGTACATCTGGCCCAACCTGGTAAATGGGTAAAAGGAGCTTACACAGGTTATCCTGAGGGTTCTTTCAATCTCAAGATGACGCTAAGGCAACCTATACCCTCGTATGTATATCTCGAGGAGTTTAGAACCCAGGTAATGGTAGCGTATGCTGGGCAGAGGCGTACATGCCGACTGTGTGGCGAATTTGACCATATGGCGGCAGACTGTGGCAAGCGGAATATGGCTCCTGGGCCGGCAAGGGGCGCAGCACCTGTCCATGAGAAACCGATGCCTGAGGAAGAACGGAGGCAAGGAGGAGGGCGTGGTCGCTTGTGGAGTGAAGAGGTGATGGCTCCTCCTGTGGAATCAGAAGAAGTGGAGATCCATGAATCACCTGGCCCATCAACAGTACAGCTGCCAAGTGAAGAGGTGCATATGGGCGCAGAAGTGAAAGCTATTGAGGAGGAGTTGGAGACGGTGATACAGGCTATGTTAGAGTCTACGGAGGTGGAGAGTCACAGTGAGCAGGAACCTGGGATCAGGGCAGAAGGTGTGTGCGGGAGGGGGGAGGATCAGGTGGCACCTGTGATGGACAGTGTAAGTGCCATGGAAGGACATGGAGGCAGATTAAGGGTGGTAGAGGTGGAAGTCCATTGTGCTGGCTCCCAGGACTCAGATATGGAAACTGAAGGAGCTACAAGAAAAAGGGCAGCAGCGTCAGATTCGGACGATGTTCTGACGCCGGCGCAAAGGCCAGGAAAAAAGACATGGGGTTATGGTGCTCAGAGTGACTCTACGAGAGGGCCACAACAGAAGGGGGGGGGATGGTTGGGAAGGAGGGTGGAGTATGTGGCAAAGGCAAAGCCCAGGGAAATGGTTTGAAAGGGAAGAGTCATGACATGAGGCGGGGAGGGAAACTTTAAGCCGGCCTCAGGTGTGTAACAATAAATATTAATGGTCTGTGTGATGGTGTTAAACGTGAGTGCTTCAGGATGTTTTTGAATAGGTACAAGATTGACGTAGCTTTTGTGCAGGAGCACAATTTTAAGCTTGGTCGTGAATTAGACGTGCCTGGGTATCAGGCTTATGTGTTGCCGTCTGAGCGCTTAAAAGGAGGAGTGGGTGTGTTGATCAGGGAGGCGAGCCCGTTTGTATTGCACAGGAAAGAGGGGGGGGGAGGGGGGAGAGTATTACGTGTGGAAGGATGGTGGATGGGAGGGAGAGTGGCGTTTGTGTGTGTGTATGCCCCAGCAGAAAGTGACGTGAAAGTGAAGATGGATTTTGTGCGTGAGGAGCTCGTGTACTACCTACGCACTTTACGTCGGTGCGATTGTGGGGGGGATTGGAATTGTGTAGTTAAGAGGGCAGACGTGGAACCCAGAGGAGCGGGATATTTTTCCTCAGTCTTGGGAGGCCTGCTTAGAGACCTTCAGTTACGTGATGCTTTCGGGGGAGGTCTGTGGGAGGTGGAACATACGTTTATAAGAATGGGATATGCGGCTCGTTGGACAGGTTATATTTATCTCAGAGGGTTTTGGTAGAGTCTTTTAAAACTATTGAGATGGTGTCTTCTGATCATGGGGCGGTATTAGTGGAGGTGGGGGTGGGATGCTTTGGCTCGTAGGCAGGGAAGTTATTGGAAACTGAACACGATGGTTTTGAGGGATAGGGAGGGATTGGAAGGTTTTGCAGTATTTTGGGAAACAGCTCTGGGCAGACAGAAGGACTGAGGAGGATGTGGTAGGATGGTGGGATAGTGTGGCTAAAGTAAGAATACGTCAATTTTATGTGGGGGAGGGTAAACGCATAAATCAATTGCGGTTATGGTTTGTCAAATTATTTAGAATCTAGATTACGGGATTGTTACAAGGGGGGAGCTGTGGCCGGGGTGTACCCAGTGGAGGATATACACATGTTGAAGGGCAGGATAAGGGATTTACAAGAAGAACGTTTTGCAGCGGTACGTATACAGGCTGGGTTGGACGAAGTACTATGGGGCGAAAGCCATCGGCTTGTGTGCTGCGAGGACAGAAGGTACGACAGCGAACGACTACAATACCGGGATTGCAAGTCATTTCTTTGGTGGGGGGATTTAGAGAGGGACAGGTATTACGGGAAACCACGGGGATGAGTGCATATGCAGATAGATGGTTTGAGGAATATGGGAAAAGTAGTGGGGTAGATGGAGAGGTTCTTGGGCAGGTATGTGAGTATGTGCCATGAAAAACTGGGGAGGAGTGATCGAGAGGCACTGGGTGGGGTCATTGAGGAGGAGGAAATATGGAGAGCCCTTATGGACATGAGGAAGGGAAAGGCACCCGGGATCGAGGGTTTTTACCAAGCGAATTTTATGTACAGCACTGGGATCTGCTTAGGGGTTTCCTAGTAGAGTTAATGAATACCATGAAGGAAGGAGGTAAGATGGGAAAATCACAGGCAACGGCGGTTGGTGGTGTTGGTCCCGAGGGTAAACAGCAGAGTACCCTTCGGGATTACCGAGCCATTTCGTTGCTTTGTGCTGATTATAAATTGTTCGCGAAAATTCTTGGGAATCGGCTTAAATGTGTTGTGGGGAGGGTCGTGTTTGAGTCTCAGTTTGGGTTGCCTGGTAGGTCAATGGGCGAGGGCCACGGGATCATAAAGGGGTTCCTGGAGGACATGGAAAGGGGAAGAGGGGCGTTGGTGGCGTTGGATTGGCAAGGGGCTTATGACAGGGTGGAAAGAAAGGTTTTGAGGGATATTCTCCTACGACAGGGGTTTGGCGAAGAAATAGTGGGGTGGGTGGATACGTTGTATTCAAACGCGAAGGTAAGGGTGCAAATCAATGGGTGTGTGGGGGAGGGAGTCACCATGGAGCGAGGTCTTCGGCAGGGATGTCCATTATCACAACTTTTGTTTGCATGTGTTCAGGATCCCTTTATAGGATGGTGGAGGATCGTCTAAGGACAGGGGATGGGGATGGTGAGCAGAAGCCTTGGCCTGGTTTGGTGGGCTATGTTGATGATTTCAACTATTTTGGTGAGTGAAGGGAGACACGGTTAGGACTTTTGGAGGAAGTTGTACACAATTTTGGGAGAGCTACTGGGATGAAGGTAAATCTGGAAAAGTCAATGATAATGGGGTTGGGAGAGTGGGCAGGGAGATTGGATTGGGGATGTGATGTTGTGCAGCGGAGAACCAGGAGTATGAAAATCTGTGGTGTCGTTTATGAGGCTGACCTGAGTGCTGCAAGGATTAGCAATTCGAATAGGATGGTGGAACAGGTTTCAGCGACGTTTGGGAATGCTGCGACCGCACCATTTAACCCTTAGGCAACGTGCAATCGTCATCAATGTATTACTATATAGTAAAGTCTGGTTTGTTTCGGCAGTGATGCCATTAACAGGAACAGCGATCACGAGTATTCTTAGAATGGTGTTCAAATTTTTGTGGGCTCAGGGTGCAACTGGTTGCGAAGGGAGGTAGTGACATTGCCGGTATGTAGGGGAGGGTTAGGTTTGTTGGACTTGAGAAAGCACGTGAAATGTGTTTTTATTAAGAGGGAAGTGATAAGTGCAGGTGGATGGAGGGGGGGGGCAGCTAGATAAGGTACATGCTCACCTGAGGAAATGGTATGGAGGGGCGGAATTGAAGGAATGTGAAACAGTGTTACGTGCTTTAGTGTTAGCCAGGGAACCGGGAAAAGTAAAGGTGGGAACTTTATGTAAATTGTTAGAGAGAAATGTAGTGGCGCCGGTTGAAGGGATCTACCCCATGTATGCATGAGATGTAATATGGCGAAGATTTAGTAAATTAAGGATACCGACCTAGGCCACGTGAGGTTATGTATCGTTTCCTGCATGGGATTTTGCCATCGGGAGCGATGCTCCGAGATAGGAGGGTTATCGAGGGAGGGGGGTGTGGCAGATGCAGTGGGGAAGAGACTGCATATCATGTTGTCTATTTTTGTGAGGGTTTGGAGTGCATCAGGGTATGGATGAATAAGGTTGTGGTGAGGGTGGGGGGTCAAGGTGTGTCGGTATTGCGAGCGTTGAGTCTTGATATGGTTTGGGGTGGATGAGGGTGTGGTAAGGGGTTTAACATATGTAATCGTGGACTACATATATGTTTTGTTTGGGTATGAGGGGGAAGGAGGGTGGGGATGTGCTGAGAAGGACTTTGGCGGCGACGTTTTATCGAACCTTATGTCGCAATAAAGACATTTTTGGGAAAAGGTGGGATGAGGTTTTTTCCGAGGGTTATAGAGGCCTAACAATAGGGAATTTATTGGCGTTATAAGGGGTTTTAACTGCCGGGGTGAGTAGGGTGGTAAAAGGGAGGGGGGGGTTCAGGGGTATTCAACGGGCTCACCTCCTTGGGTGCGCAATGATGGGTGATTGGGTGTGATTGGAGGTACTCGTGTGGGTCTAGATGAGAGGTTGTGAAAGATTAGTTTAGCTTAGTTCCCTTGATGGGGAAGGTGTAAATGGCAGTTTAAATATATAAATAATATAATATGTATATTTTCCTTTGGTAGCGTATTATGTTTCGCTTGTACTGGTCTTGCAATTGAATTTTAAACTTTTCTTGAGAGGATATTCCTTTCACTATGTACCTTGAAGTGAGTTATTTTTGCCATTTTGTTACGCGTTCCTGCATCAGATTTAAAGTAATTTCCTATTATGTAAACGTGTGTGGATAAGGATTAGTTCTCTAGATTAAAATTTTTGTATCTATATTAGTAAGTAATACTAGTTAGGCACGTGCTAGAAGGCACAGCGAAAGTATAGTCTTGTGGAATGTATGTTACGTTATTGGTAAGTTTGTATGTGGCGCGTTAGGTGTTATAAGGAGTTTGGTGTTGTTAAGTTACTAAAATCATGATGAACCTTTTGGATAATACTTATTCATGTTCTAGTCTTGGGTTCTTTAAATAATTTACATAGCCTAGTATTGTACCGCTAATGTGGCATGTGGTGTATTATCTTGAATTTTGAGCGTGAACTTCACGATATGCAATGTTTTGAATGTTTGTAATTCATGGTTAACATTAATATTTGATATTATATTGGTGGTGTATATTCTTCTACTTATTACAGTGTATGTGTATAGGAATGTAATGTTTCATATCTGTTTTAGTCTGTAAATTTGTGTTTTTGTGTCTTGTTCATGCACTACCAACTTTTAGGTTTTGATGAGGTCAGGGTATGACCTTTCATTAGGATAATTCAATGTATGTTATTTAGAACGGGGACTGTACATACGGGGGGGGGGGTAGAAGTGTCAGCTGTGTCTGCACTGGCAATAATGATTATTATAAAAGGAGGGTTTGTAGGTTATGTATATGGTTGTTGGTTATGTATATGGTTGTAATATGGCCATGATCTATGGTGTTCTTAAAATGTACCGGGATTGTGTACTAGAGGTTTTGTAATATCTAGTATGGTTTTTAATTTTATACTCTTATACATTATTGTATTTGCTCTGTTTTAAATAAAAATATATAAAAAAAATATACTACACATGCTATGCGCATGCCATGCACATACTATGCACTGTACACTATAGACTATGTACACTATACACACGGTGAACAAACACTCCATTGTAACTCCATTTGTAACTACGAACGAGTTGTATTTGTTCAGTGACAACACTGCGACTAGCCAAAGACTTAAACCGATGTCGTTTTGGCCGTCCTCATAGAGAGCGAAAATCACACGATGCTCTAACCCACAGGACCACCAAATCTTCAGTAAAAATATTTGATGTTGTTTATTATAATCAGTTGAGCAGTTAAATGTGTAACAAAACATCAGCACTGAGGGTTGTCCATCATGTCGCATTAAACTTATAATCTGGATTTTCCAAGCTTCAAGTAATTAACTGGCGTCGAGGAGAGGGCATGGCCTCAACTGATTATAATAAACAACTCATAAAATAATTTCTACTGACATCCTTGCATAGACTAACACAATATGTTTATACTATTAAGTAAATTATATCTTGTACAGAAAATCATCATTACACATATAATAATGAAAATTATAATAAGAATAATAGTCATACACTGATACGATGAAAAGGTTGTCACAGATGTTCTGTGTTGATGACATCTTCTTATGAATGATTCTGATGAGTTGTTGCAGTGATTGTTTGAGGAATTTCCGAAGTAAAATAAAAGAAGGTAGGAAAATGTAGAAAAGAGCAAAGTTATGATAATAATGCAGGAAAAAAAAAAGACTGGAAGGGAGGGAGGAGGAAGGGGCTACAAACTTTAGTTTTGTCTCCCTTCCTCCTTCACTCACTATTTTTCTATCTTTTGCCACTAAACTCTACTTTCTCTACATTCTACTACAACTATTTCTTCTACCACTACATCGTCTTCTCCCTCCTTCTTCCCACTCGCCTATATAACCTGGCTATCTCATTCTTTTCTGTCAGCCTGATTTTGTAAATGGTCCAAGTGGGACCGAAGCGTCGTTGTAAGCTGCTCTCTCCTATATGCAGGTTATTTGTGTGAAGGTAGGTAGAGTACTGAGGCATCTGTGGTAAACATTGGTATCAAAACTTATACTGGTGCGAGGAATAGGTATTAGAAGTTAGAGGGAGGAGGCTCGAGGTCATGTTGTCATGGTTGAGATTACTGTAGTGGGAATTTTAAATAAAGTATTAGCAAAGTTAAAATTAAAAGATCGTGTAGGGTGTGGAGGTAGTTTGATCATTTAGAAAGGGTGAAGTAAAGAGGAAGACCATGAGATTGTGTATACCTTTGTTACACGAAGGGAAGAGTAGGGGTTGTACAAAGATTTGTTAATGAGGGAAGGAGGGAGGTAAAGAATGTTTTAAGTGTGAGTGGTCTCAGCATCTAATAAGCATGTGTTAGTGTGTTAGATCGGAGTAGGTAATTTTTAGGCTTTGTTTAGTTGGACTGCGAACACTGTAACATTCATAGAGAATTTTCAGGTACCTAGAGTTTACCTGGAGAGAGTTCCGGGGGTCAACACCCCCGCGGCCCGGTCTGTGACCAGGCCTCCTGGTGGATCAGAGCCTGATCAACCAGACTGTTGCTGCTGGCTGCACGCAAACCAACGTACGAGCCACAGCCCGGCTGATCAGGAACTGACTTTAGGTGCTTGTCCAGTGCCAGCTTGAAGACTGCCAGGGGTCTGTTGGTAATCCCCCTTATGTGTGCTGGGAGGCAGTTGAACAGTCTCGGGCCCCTGACACTTATTGTATGGTCTCTTAACGTGCTAGTGACACCCCTGCTTTTCATTGGGGGAATGGTGCATCGTCTGCCAAGTCTTTTGCTTTCGTAGTGAGTGATTTTCGTGTGCAAGTTCGGTACTAGTCCCTCTAGGATTTTCCAGGTGTATATAATCATGTACTCTCCCTCCTGCGTTCCAGGGAGTACAGGTTTAGGAACCTCAAGCGCTCCCAGTAATTGAGGTGTTTTATCTCCGTTATGCGCGCCGTGAAGGTTCTCTGTACATTTTCTACGTCAGCAATTTCACCTGCCTTGAAAGGTGCTGTTAGTGTGCAGCAATATTCCAGCCTAGATAGAACAAGTGACCTGAAGAGTGTCATCATGGGCTTTGCCTCCCTAGTTTTGAAGGTTCTCATTATCCATCCTGTCATTTTTCTAGCACATGCGATTGATACAATGTTATGGTCCTTGAAGGTGAGATCCTCCGACATGATCACTCCCAGGTCTTTGACGTTGGTGTTTCGCTCTATTTTGTGGCCAGAATTTGTTTTGTACTCTGATGAAGATTTAATTTCCTCGTGTTTACCATATCTGAGTAATTGAAATTTCTCATCGTTGAACTTCATATTGTTTTCTGCAGCCCACTGAAAGATTCGGTTGATGTCCGCCTGGAGCCTTGCAGTGTCTGCAATGGAAGACACTGTCATGCAGATTCGGGTGTCATCTGCAAAGGAAGACACGGTGCTGTGGCTGACATCCTTGTCTATGTCGTGATATGAGGATGAGGAACAAGATGGGAGCGAGTACTGTGCCTTGTGGAACAGAGCTTTTCACCGTAGCTGCCTCGGACTTTACTCTGTTGACGACTACTCTCTGTGTTCTGTTAGTGAGGAAATTATGGATCCATCGACCGACTTTTCCTGTTATTCCTTTAGCACGCATTTTGTGCGCTATTATGCCATGGTCACACTTGTTGAAGGCTTTTGCAAAGTCTGCATATATTACATCTGCATTCTTTTTATCTTCTAGTGAATTTAAGCTTAGCGTGACTGTCAGCGTGCCTCGTTGTCCCGGTTTTTCTCTTGTTTTCACGGTCGCTCTTACGTGCTAGAACTTTATTTTGTGTCATCAATCCTATACGATACATCCCTCTAGCGCCTGGAACCAATCTTGGGCGGAAAACATTATATACTGAGTCAAAAAAGGAGAATTAGTGTGCATTACCTAGCAGAGTTTACTGCCAGAGGGGAATCATAGGCCTGTTTCCCGTGTGGAAAAAATAATAATAATTGAACTTTGTGTCAGAGGAAAGAAAGTCTCCCTGAAAGCATTGAGTATACATAGTGTATAGTGTATACTACAGTGGCTCCCTAGTATATTGATGATAAAGGCTAAAGTGTCATTTGAAAACAGGTGAATTTGTAAATGAAGTGATAGCCTATAGAGGCAGGTGCCAGAAGTCGCCAGAAACTTACCACAGGTCAGCTGTTTTTAATAATCTTCCTGGCTTGCTAGTGTACTCGCATATAATCTAGTGATACCAGTGAATAGCAGAATACAGTGTTGTAGTAGCAACTAACCAGTATTATAATGGTACTTAGTGGAGTGGAGTGACTTTCATAGTTTCTTTTTCTTGAAATACCAGACGTTACTGTGAATTTCATATAACCTGTAGTTACCAGCGGTCGCAATATACACAACGAGAAGCATTATATTCTACAGAAAAAGCGTCCTTCTCCAAAATTTGCACAGTCAACTATAGTGATAATATAGCATTTATTGTGGTGGAGACGGAAAAAACAAAAATAGAAAAGCCAGATACAGCGATTGATAAACAAAGAGGTCGACTGTACGTCATTGTAGGAGCTGCCAGATATCACCGGCTCTTCAACACGCAAGTTATACTTTTGTATCAGTCAAATCACATATTACTCGGGTAGATAATTTCCAGTAGATCCTTCATGTGTTAGCTCAAATCACGACCAGTATGTTTTAAATAAGTGACCACTGATCAGAGCAGATCGACTGGTCCGAACCCTTGACTGGTCGAACCGGGACTGGTTTCAAACAGTTTCGTTTGGACAATAAAGCAGACTGTAAACGGATGGGTTTGTAGGCGCCTTATAAACACAAACATTAAAAATCAGGAACGTGACGGTAAGCTGTCCAATATACAAAAAGAGTTAGAAACAGAAATACAAATAGCTAGAGCTTCATTTAAGGTTATTAATATAATATTCAAGAGGTTGCTAGTAGAATTGCAGTAAATCAACCATTCACATCATTATGAAGCTGTGTGTAGTCTGTGGTCAGTCAAACAAACGGGCTTCAAAATGGATTAAAATTGTCATTTTTGTGGAAATTGGTGTCACGCTCCTTTTTGCAGATATCCCAGAAACTAGCTACAAGCAGTATTAAAACAGAGAAGTGTTTTTGGGTATGCCCAAAATGAGGAAAATCTGTGGACTAAAATCACAAGGGTATTAAAAGAGGGGCAACATCAAAGTGCTTTCATAGAAAACCTGGAAGCTTTCTACAACAGATGGGAACATAAAAAGTCTGGCTGAATGGTACTGCCCCTTTATATGGCCATGTAGTCCAAACTGTAAGGCTGGAGGTGAGCCCGGTAGTCAGTAAATGTGGGGTGATAGTGTGTCCTGGGAGA